>JAMXBD010003664.1:0-108375 GCA_024138025.1 Combretum micranthum | reverse complement strand
ACAGACGACCAACGGCTAGATGAGTCCCTCTCATTATGGTATGGTTTGGGCTCCCTTATGGACCCAGGCCCATTGAGGCCTTCATAGCAATGTGTGTGAGCCAATTTGAGAAAGGTTGGAATTGGGCAGGCCAATTCCAACGGGCCCTACTCCAAGCCTTCCATGCCAAAACTCCCATGATCATCCCAATTGGATTGGGCCTAACTCTTTATGCCCTGTCACATTAGCCCAAAGAGTTAAATCCAAATAATATTAGGCTCAAGGCCTTTGTAATCAGATTTGTACATCTACATTTTGCCCCCTGACCAAAGTCCTTCGGGTTTCATCGAAGGGGTTTGGGCATTATTTCAAGCCCTTTCGAATGACAAAAGTCTCATCCAGCGCATGTGCGCTATAACGTAGCTGCACTGCTGCTTGGTGTGTTAATTTCTTAATGGCTTGCAATGTAGGAATCTGGTGCAACATTGTCAAATAAATCTCCTTCTTTAGGAACAAAGGCTAGATACTCGACAAGCTGCAGCCTGTAAAAAGGCTCTTTGTCGTTTTCGAACCGACTCTCCAGTAAAAGTAATTGTTTGCATTTGAGAACTCTGTTGCACCCTAAATGAGTAGAATCTTGATAGAAGCTTAAGACCATCTGGCCATGGCTCTCACGCCCTTGTTATTCACCGCATTGTTTTCGTTCGTTTGAGTGATCCTATTCCTTTACTCCCAAAACAGTATGTTATGCCGGTGACATAATTCTTCCTCGCCTACTTTGCATGATTGAGCCCGATTGAGCCTGTATCGATTTTTTGAATCTTCTTGCTCTTCTAATAAAGATTTTGCTTGAGTTGGGTCTTATGAAGCCCTCTACCATATCATCATTCATACTTGTCTCAATCGAATCAAAGTGAAGAGCAATATATATCATTCCTATAAGGTAGGGTATCGGGGCACTTCAGGCTTCTTCCAGAAAAATGATGTTGAACATTGATCTTCCATAAAATATAGTCCCATAATATGTGAATTATAACTTCCACCATTGATGTTCGTTGGAGAAGATTATAGAACCTTCCCGTAAAACCCTAGAATGTATAATATGCTTTTTTTTACCAAAAAAGGAAATTTTTACCAAAAAAGGAAACCTATCTAAATAATACCTAGAGCGAAAATAGATGAGTAGACGAGATTAATGCCACAGACGGCATATAAAAAGGATTATCCTATGAAAAGATATGACATGAAGAAAAGTTACCAAAAATAGTAAAAACACGGTTTTGAAGGCCTAAACGAAGGAATTTAGCCGAAAACCGGCTTGGGTCATAAGCAAAGCTTATGAGTATTGCTCGTTGGGGCGTTTCCCTTCAGAATATGGTCTCGCTCGGTAAAAATTCAAAACTCCCCAAAATTACGAAGCTGCCATCTCAAAATCACAAAACTGCCATCGACACTATCGCATTCACCTACACTCTGCCCTTGCATGCCAGCATGCGAATTTCTTGCTGCTGCTGTGTGATGCTGTTGTGTGCTGCTGGTGCTGCTGCTGCTGCTGCTGCTGCTGTGTGCTGCTGCTGCTGTGCTGCTGCTGCTATGTGCTGCTACTGCGTGTGCTGTGTGCTGCTGCTGCTGTGCTGCTGTTTTATTTTCCTCATTGGGATAGACACAATTGGCTACCTTTTTGCTTCCTTGCCTCATTTGCTCACGTTCTTCTTCTATATATACATCCTCATTGCCCTTCTTTTTCCTTGTCTGTCTTCTCTCTGTTTCATCTTCATCATTTTTTTGTTTTAAATTTGTATAATGCTGCCATTGAATAGCTTTGTCGGTTGAGGATTCCATCTTCTTCGTCGAGACTGCCAGGTTGAAGTCAACGAGAACAAACTTCCTTGGAATGAGTTTCCACTTGCTTTTATCTTCTTTCGAATGGGATTTCATTTTTCTGTTTTCCCAGGCTTATGTCTTTTTGCTTTTGTATTGTATATATTTTTTATCTCTGCTGCTGTGATTAGAAAGAACTAATCCTCTTGATTTCATTCATGACAGCCATTTAGCTCAACAAAGCTGGATTGTACTACGTTCATTGCTACTCAATTGCACCCCGGTTCATTGCTGTCGAAGAGGTCGTATTTGTAGCCAGATATCTTCCGTCCATCTCAGGTTTGCATCAGCCATCTCTATTTCATGTTATATAATATGGTACAATGAGGATTTAAATGAAAAATGTGTGATTGGATGGAGCTTGATTTGATGCTAATATTGTTCATCTCTGTTTTGTTACTTGGCCCCTGCTATGATTAGGTCTTGTATTGTTTATCTTTTTCCTATCTCCACAGCTTTCCTTCTTTCTTTCATTCAAACAAATGCACACCATCCCTTTGGAAGTATTTTGAAAGACGGTTGTTCCAATCTCATAGAGGAACAGAAAGACTTACTATTGGTTGACAGATCACCATTAGCCAATTCCTCTAGAAATCTTTCCAGTCGAATCTGAAACAAGTGCATAATTGCTGCTTTCATAGCATGTTGTCGTAAATGTAGCCAGTGTCACATGATCCGCTTCCCATCCTGTGGAAAAATTTTAATGCTGAGTTGATAGTTCCTTTTCGACAGAATCCACAAATCATAGATGTCAATGTCTCCTTAGTTGGAATAAGAACCGATCTAATAGCTTCCTTGAAACCTTCACGACTCATCACATCCAATAGTTGATATCCTTTTTCTAGATTCCCTGCTTTATAACGGCCATCAAACCTTGCTCTTCATCCTTATATACATGTATATATAAATACCTCATCTGTCTTTCTTTTCATACTGTACCCTCTTATTAAAGTTGTGTAAGTGACAACATTAGGATTCAAACCTGAGCTTTTCCTCTTCAAATTCTTGACCACATTATGTGCTATTTTAACCCTCCCAGCTCTACACAATCCATCAACAAGACAGTGATCACATCTAGCTCGCAATTAAACAGACGCATTTTCTTAGATGTGAAACCCTCATCAACCATGGAGTTCATACGGAATTCCTAAATCAACATGTGCATGTGTCAGGTGTGACTCCATATGTAGTCACATTTCATCATATACACTCTTCGCCATATTAATCCGACCCTTTTTCAGCAAGGTTGAAAGGACATTATTGAGATTGCATTACAAGGCTCAGAAATTGAAGTGTTGATTTTCTTGTTTTATGAACTTATATTAATGTCATCAACTATTAATGATCCTTGCGTTCAAGAAGAATACTCAAATTCATCATTCACATTCATCATGTGTTCCATTCATTCATCTAATGACCACGGTGCCTCATGATTTTTAAGACGAAGCTCTTTGTTGTCCATGTTCCGACCGCATAAATGGCAATCTTGAGACCATACACTGTACGATGACACTCTCAGCCGTCCGCGTCCCAAACTTCATGTGACAATCTTGGAACCGCACATTGCGTCCGTGTTCCATTCCTCACATGATGATCTTGGCACCGCACCGCTATGAGAGAGGCTCTCCTCGGTTATTTGTGTCTCACTTGCCCGTGCGACGATCTTGGAACCGCACCACTATAAGAGGAGACTCTTTCTTATCTTGTGCACCCAGTCATTTGGTGAATGAATGAGATACTCCGGTAGCCGATGCACTTGTTGCATATGTCTCATGTCACATATTTGCGTTCATGATATTAGCATCTCTTTTGATCTTGTATATGCATATAACTCCTTTATCATGTAGGTGTGCATAAAATAAACATCTTGAGGATGGTGAGGGAAAATAGAAAGGGTCGATCTCGCAGTGGCAACCATACAGACAAAAGTAATGAAATATTGGCGAATTCAGGTCATGTGCCGAAAGTTCCCTTGCCACGTAGTAAATGGCTTGATGCTACCATTCGAAATGATTTTTTCTGGAAAGATATCAAAAAGAGGGATTTGTGTGCTCATCCTCCTAAAGATGGTGAATTTCATTTCATCCAACCAGAGCCCCGAGTAAGCGATAGGAAGAACATAGATGAGAATTCCATTTTACGTTTCAGAAATGAAAGAAAGGAGCTTCCCCTTTCAGAGACAATGTTCAGTTACCCAAAACAGATATTGCAAGGATGGCAGTCATGGGTATATTACATTGTAAAGAATTCTCATTATAGGTCTCGTTTAGAAAGTGCAGGGATCAATTTTGCTATATGGATTTCTTCTAAAATGGTTATCCGTTCTCAAAGTGTTGAAGCATGGCGAGCTGTATTGGCACGTTGGAGTACATGTACACATACTTTTGTGACATCATGGGGTGAGATTACTCCAACCTTAGAAGATGTGTGCACATTGCTAAGTTTCCCTAGTTCTGGGTCAACTGATATTGTCACGGCTGAGATTTCAGAAGAGGATGAAAAATTGGTGGAAGTACTAGAAGCTGATAGACAAGAAGCGAGAGACAGTCGTAGACAAGCATCATTTTGTGCGTGGATAAGACATTTTTTTGAGCACGAAAGGACTCGATCCGAAGGCCCCCGGTATGGATGCGAGTAAGTATGCGTTCCTTGCTTTGTTTATTTATGCTTGATTGTCATCACTTCAATCTAACCTTACTCATGACTTACGATTCATTTCAGGCATGAGTTAGAAGCTTTCATCGCTTGTTGGTTATCCATGTACGTGTTTCCCGGCGGGCCAGGAAAAGGTGTCAGTCCGCGACTTTTTAACTTGGCGATTCGTCTTGCTCGTGGAGAACGAGTTGCCTTGGCGCCTTTTTATTTAGGGTCTTTATATCGGCGCTTGGACCTTTATAGTGAGACTTCAGTTCGATCAAAGGGGCGATATATCATCGTATCAAATGTAGATTTGGGATTTCTACACTTGTTTTTCAGCGAACATTACAAAAGATATCCAGGTGTACCTGTTGCAAAACCTGATCCTCCTGAACCTCGAGCTTGGGCTTGGGTTGATAGGAAGCCTTTGGGTTCATTACTTGATATTATAGATGATGCTCATGAGGTCGACTTTCGCCCTTATACAAAGGAATTGGAGGGATATGAGTGGTGCACAACATATTACCCTTCGGGTTCCAAGACCTTAGTGAATCTGATGGAATGTGGTGAGCAGCTTTCTGAAGCTGAAGTAGTATATGTTCTCTGGTGTACACCTCGAGGTTTGCCTGCGCTTCACGATTGGTGTGATTCTTCTACTGAATTCTTGGAGCATAGAGTAATGTTGTACTCACCTCATCGGGTTGCACGTCAGTTTGGGTTTGATCAAGGTGTGCCTCCTATTGTGGCTATCGACACAGATTTCAATAGATGCTGTGAGGCAATTAGTCTTGAGAAACGCCATGAGCTCTATTGTTCTGTCAGACAGATGTTTTTTCCATCTATCAATCGCTCCGGTGTTGCATCAAGTGGATGGTTAACGTATTGGACAGGGTGTCTTGAGGCATTCAAGAAATATACTCTTTCAGCTATAGATGACAGTTTGCCAGAGTCGATCATTTATAAGCATGAGTTCCACTTTCAACTTCCGAAAGATGACAAGAATAACACTTCAGGAAAAGCGGTGATTGGGCGGACCATGCCTCCTGCATCAATCATCAGTCAAATCAAGCGTCCTCGCCTTTGTGAGGTATTAAATCTTGTTACTTAAGCTGTCTATATTATCGTTTCTTTACATACTATTGATATGTCATTAACCATGGTTTCACTCCTTTTTTTCTTTTCAGGACGAGTTGAGGACAAGCCGAGTCACAAGCCAAAGTGAGGTTAACAAAAATATTTCTGGCGATGGAAACGCCAGCACTTCTGGAATATTTGCTTCATCTAAGTCTTCTTCGCCGAACACTCACCCTTATCCCAATCGATATGGTGTTGGGAAGGTATTGCAAGCAAGAGGTGATAATACATCTGCTGTAGATGATTGATGATGATGATGAGGACATGGCCGGTGAGGAGCAAGCTTCTGACGACTTTGGAAGCGACAGAAGCGATCATGGAAATGAAAGCATACAGGAGGAGGATATTAATGCATATGCAGAAGCGTTGGCTGCAGAGATTCACGGTGAGGGAATTGATGATGTCCCTTGTAATAATGCCTCCGAACCCCCGGCACATCAGGATACTACTCTTCCAAATAATGAAATACCAGAGCAAGTTGGAGGGGAGAACACGCACCCGCATATGATAACTTCGGGGGAGAGTGTTTCGTTTTATGAATTCCTGGTCCCCCCTATTTACTTGGAGTCATTAAAGAGGTTGCATGCACGTGATGGGGATTTTTGGGCAGGATCAATTTGTCCTGGTTCCGAAGTCACAAATGCTATGGTTGTGATGTTAGGTCGGGCGTGTATGCTGCTAGGTAGACCATGGAATTCATTTTCTTCAGCTGACTTGGAGTTATTGGTACAAGCTTTTAATAGTGCTCGTGCCTTGGGGTTTAAAATTGATAGCTTGGAGAGTGTTGCTAGCAAGGCACAAAAGGTATTGCACCATCGACCATTAATCCAACGTTACGAGAGGCTCAAGGCTGAACTTGAGGCGACACAACTCGAATTGGAGAATTCTCTTGAGGGTCTTGATACTGCTTCTATAGCAGAATAGATTATTGCATTAAGTTATGTAACTTCATGAACTTTGTCTTTGTTTTGTTTCATGTTTCATGCACAATATTTCACATGGTGCTACTTTCTCTTAGTTTTGTTCCCTTCACTTGGTATCGTATCATAGTACGATGAACTCGTGCGCTTTACAGAATGTAAGATTCATGTGTAGCGGCACATTATATGTTATGACTTTGCGCGTTTAAATTATTATTTCTTTCGCGAGCAAAGGCTTCTTGATTTCATAAGAATTCTCAAGGGGGTATTACCCACTACTTGATTTCACAAGAATTCATATGCATGTATTATGCCACGCGCTTAGTAAATTTGAACTATTACAAGCTGCATGAATGAATGAACGAATGAATGTCGCGCGTATAGGAGACAAGTCTCTTACCAAGCAGCAGCAACATATAAATATAATGTATAATGAAATTGATCGGTGAAAGAATCATGTGAAAGCAAGCCCATATTATTCAAGTCATCATCATCACTGATCATGCTATTACATGTGAAACTTCTTTACATATTGAAAATTTATAGGAGCCGTAATAGCATCAGTCTTTGGATTGAGGAGCTTGCAATACCCGCTATCATGGACTTCATGTATAATGAAGGGACCTTCCCATTTTGGCGTGAACTTTGGCGCAGGTATACTTCGGCGCACATGCTCGGCTGCACGAAGTACAACATCACCCACTTGAAATGACCTTTTCTTCACCAACCGATCGTAGGCCATACCAAGCTTGTGTTGGTAGTTGATCAAGTTGTTTTTGGCCATATCTCGTCTTTCATCTAAGGCTTCCAAGTCTATTATGCGTAAAGCATCTGGCTCAAGCTCAGCATTGATCGCTAATCGTGCTGAAGGGATCAGAACCTCTATAGGCACGACTGCTTCGGCACCATATACTAACGAAAAAGGTGTTGCTTGTGTTGGTCGCCGCTTTGAAGTCCTGTAAGCCCAAAGTGCTAGGGATAGTTTATCGTGCCATTCTTTATGGTTATCGTGTACCATACGACTCAGAACCTTTAAAAGAGTCTTGTTCGTAGCTTCCGCTTGGCCGTTGCCCTTAGGGTAATAAGGGGTTGACTTTACATGATCAATACCATATGATTCCAACAGTTGTCGAACATGTGAATTGATGAAAGGAGTGCCATTATCTGAAAGGATACGCTTTGGAATCCCGAATCGGCATATAATGTTCTCCTTGATGAAGCTTGCAACTATTGGTCCTGTCGCCTTCTTTAAAGGAATGGCTTCTACCCATTTAGTAAAACATTCAGTTCCAACTAGGATCCAAATACAACCTCTAGATGGGGTGAATAGGACCGATTAGATCAAACGCCCAAGTGTGGAAAGGCCATGGTGTTGTTAAGCTGTGAAGTGCAACTGCAGGAGCATGAATCACATCTCCATGTTCTTGGCAAGGAACGCACCGCTTAACAAAATTGGAACTATCTGATTCCATGGTTGGCCAATAGTACCCCATGTCTAGTAGCTGATAATACAACTTCCTTGCGCCTTGGTGCTCACCGCATTCTCCAGCATGTACCTCGGTTAATATCTCTTCTGTTTCAGGAGATGTAATGCATCTGAGAGGCTTTCCCATGAATGAGACTCTATACAACTCATCCTCATGCATTAGGTACTTGCGTGCCTTCCTTTTTACTAATCTGGCATCCGTACTATTAGTTGGTAACACGTTATTCTTCAAATAGTCAATGTACGGACGACGCCAATCTCCAGCACTTGCGACAAAATTACATTCTTTTGCATCTGGTAACTCAGAGCACTTAGGACAATGCATTTGCATCTGAGATGCATCCTTAGCCATTGAGGGCCAATAATACCCTGCACGTTGAATGCGACGATACAAAGGGGGTCCTTCTTCCCCACACCAGATTTTATGATACTTGTCTAATTTTAACCGAGCCTGTTTCGCGCAAATGCATCGCGATAGAACGCCCTCCGGTCCTTTAAAGTACAAAGCGCCATTGATACGAATAAAATTCTTCAAGGTTACGATGGAGGCCGCATTGGGTTGCGCTAATTGATTCTTGATACCAACACGCCAATCATCTCCTGTTTCATCATCTTCCTCCAACAATTGCAAGGTTGTGCAAGGAATAGTTTTCTTGATAACTTTGACATCTAGGCTTTCATCTGAAGCATGCATTGGAATCTTAGATGCCAATGTTGCCAATGCATCTGCGTAACGGTTCGTAGATCGTTTGGTATGTTCATACCTTACGACTTCAAACTTCCCAATTAGAGCCTGCACTGCAGCCCTATAAGGCGCAAGTGATGGCTCCTTGAGGGCATATTCACCATTGGTCTGCTTAATGATCAAATTCGAATCGCCACGAATACACAAGTGGTTTGCTCCAGCTTCCAAGGCAAAGACGATCCCGAGTAACAATGCCTCATACTCGGCTTCGTTATTAGTGCAATGAAAGTCAAGTTTGAATGCCAAAGGTATTTCTTGGCCATTAGGTGATGTTAATACAACTCCTGCTCCCCACCCTTGACTTCCTGATGAGCCATCAAATTGAAGTGACCATTCTCCTTCTGTTTCGATCATGAGTGAGTCCTCGTGAAATTCTGCTGGTATAGTATCTGTGATCACATCTTCACTTTCGTTCGGAAAATGAGCCAAGAGATCAGCTAAGGCCTGTGACTTAACAGCTTTAGGAGTCTGTATTGTAATGTCGAACTCTCCAAGAAGCAACAACCATTTTGCAATACGCCCAGACAATGCTGGTCGTGACAATAAATACTTGATAGGATCTGACCGTGTGACAAGGTTAACCTTATGTGCCAGAAAGTAGTGACGTAATTTTTGAGTTGCAAACACCAGCGCGAGACAATGCTTCTCGCAAGCTGGGTATTTGACCTCACTTCCTTGAAGTGAGCGACTCAAATAATAGACCGGGCGTTCTTGGCCGTCTATTTCTTGTGCAAGTAAAGCTCCGATTGATCTGCTGGTAGAAGTGAGATATAATATCATCGGTACTTGCTTCACAGGCATAGTCATGGTATGAGAAGAAGTGAGAATTCCCTTAATTCTTTGAATCGCATCTTCATGGACTTGTTTCCATTCAAATGCAATTCCTTTCTTCATAAGTTGATGTAAGGGATGCGAAATCTCTGCAAGTGCAGGCATGAATCTCCTAATATATGAAACTTTCCCCATGAAAGTTTTCAACTCTTTCAAAGTAGTTGGCGAGGGCATAGACAATATAGCTTGTATTTTTGCAGGATCAACATCAATTCCCTTCCTATGGACCACGAATCCAAGGAATTTTCCCGAAGCAACTCCAAAGACACATTTCAAAGGATTCATGCGAAGCTTATACAATCGACATCGTTCAAAAACCTTCCGAAGATGGACCAAGTGGTCCGGTGCATGTTTTGATTTCACGACTATGTCGTCCACGTAATCCTCCATGAAATCATGCATCATATCGTGAAAAATGGCTGTCATTGCCCTTTGATAAGTAGCACCAGCATTCTTGAGTCCAAAGGGCATGACAGTATAATAGAAATTCCCAACAGGCGTTCGAAAGGCAGTACGCTCAGCGTCTCCAATCGCCATCTTGATTTGATTATACCCGCTGAAACCATCCATGAATGAAAATAATTCATGTCCTGCCGTGACATCCACTAAGGTGTCTATATTTGGCAAAGGGAAATCATCTTTAGGACAAGCCTTGTTCAAATCACGAAAATCCACGCAAACCCTTATTTGACCATTCTTTTTTCTAACAGGTACGACATTTGCGAGCCAAGTAGGGTGCTCGATTGGTTTGATAAAGCCTGCATGAAGCAACTTCTCAATTTCATGTTTGATTTGAACCTCAACCTCAGGACGGAAAACTCGTTGTCCTTGCTTAATAGGAGTAGTGCCCGGGGCGATATTTAGTCTGTGCACTACAAGACTAGGATCTAAACCTGGCATCTCATCATATGCCCAAGCAAACACGTCCCTATATTCTCTCAACAAATCAATGAGAGGACTTTTAACATCTTGCAACAAACCTTTGCTGACAAAAATTGGCCGCGGCGACTCTCCTGGTCGCGCTAGATCCAATTCCTCAATTTCTTCATTCTGTGGCTTTATTTGATCTTGCATTTGTTGAGGGGCGGGTTGAATTTCTTGAATCGGTACAGGGTCTGAAGAAGAACAAACTTCCTTAGACCCTGGAAACCGTCATAAGAGATATACTCTTCGCCCATCCTCTCTAACATAACTTTCAACAGCGTCAGCTTGCTTGTTCTTCTTTTTACCTCCTCGACAACCACGCATTTTTCTCTTCTTTTGTTGACCCTCTTGAATTTCTTCCCAAGTGGGTAATGGTACACCTGAAGCTCTAGCAATAGCTGTCTCACCTTCATCCGAGTACTCATTGAAGAAGGTAGATTCAATGAAATTTGCCTCATCGTGCTCGAAGGGATTCTTTGTAGCAGGAATAAATACATCCTTCCCTTTCCAATGTCCTTTGATACATTGATGCATCGTTGATGGCACTAAATTGTGATCGTGCAGCCATTTCCTACCTATCAAGAGGTGGTAGGACACAGGCGCATCAATCACGTGAAAAGTAACACTACCACGGATAGGCCCAATCTTAAGATCAACATTAACTCTTCCAATGGTCTTTGTTGTAGTATGACTAAAGCCATTAACTGAAATGGGTTGCTCACCAAACGACGATAGTCAATACCGGCAGCTTCAAATGTAGTCTTAGGCATGATGTTGAGAGAAGAACCAGCGTCAATGAATGTCCTCTTAACTGGATAGCCATTAAGTGTGCCCTCCACATATAATGGTCGATTGTGATTTGGACCGTCTACACACATATCTGCATCAGTGAACAAGATTGCATTTTCATGCGCTCGAGCCATTCTTTTGACTGGCTGCGCTGCACTACACTCGGCATATTGTCCCTCGGAAATTTGCGCGAGCATAGTTGCTGCTGCAAGCCTTGCCTTCTCATCAAAGCCAAGTAGATCAAAGAAATTTCTAAAATTTGAAGTCTTCAAAAGCGCCGCAGCAATGGGTGCACAATCATTTTCCTCAATTACATGTTGTTTTCCTTTTGTGTTACTTGCCTCAGTAAGTGGTGTATCACTGGCCTCGACCATGGCAGGATCATGAATAACGACGTTGACAGCACCACGCTGATTGTTATGGGTTGGAAGTGGATTGTTCCTAACATCATTATTTTCAATAACAAGCTCTCCACTCTGCACTCTTTCGTTGAAAATTCTCTTCAAAGTAAAACAATCCCTAGTAGGATGGCCTACAATCCTGTGGAACCTACAAAACTTGGGATCATTCCTCTCCTCTTGAGTTGGTAAACGCTCTACCCTCGGGAGCTTAAGATTTCCATCTCTCAACCATTGATCGAGCATAGCATGCACTTTTCCCATCGAACAAGGATATGTTGGCACTTCCTTTGTTCTCTCACGTCCAGACTTTTCAACTCTTCGTTTCTTCTCATCTTTGGGATCCTCACTTTGAGTTGCATTCACAGACGGTCCTCTTTTGTTAAAATTCACGCTTCCTCCTCTCTGTCGCATGACAGAATTATTAGTCCTTCGCGCATTCTCAACCAAAGTGGAGAATGAGGCTAAAGAGAGATTTTCCAGGTGTACCGCATATTCGGTGAACATGCCTTGGATGCAAATTTTCACCAGCTCTCTTTCGTCACATATGTCTTGGATGTCTAGTGAACGTTCCCTGAAACGCTCAATATAATCCATCAAGTCTTCCTTGGGCTTCTGGCGAATCCGTCCCATATCAGTCAAGGTCACTCGTTCCTGTGTGGAGAAGAACTTCTCTAGGAACATCTTGCACATAGTTGCCCATGAATCTACTGATCCAGGAGGAAGGTTAACGTACCATGTGTACGCTTTCTCTGTAAGGGACTTAGAAAATTCTTTCAACTTGAGATCATCATCAAATCCGTAAACCTCTAGCGTTTCAATGAACTTCAACAAATGTTCCTTGGCACTTCCTTTCTTACCATTAAATAGCATGAATTTGGGACTCACATAGTCTTGAGGGTATGGCTTAGCAGCAATACGTTGATTGTATGGGAGTTTGAGATCCAATACTCCCACATCAGACTTAGCTTGTATTTCCCTCAAGTACATGTCTAGATCTTCCTTTGTGACGAAAGTAACTTTAGGAGTTGAAGTAGTAACTTCAACTGGTGTAGCAGGAGTGACAGTCTGGAGTGGAGTTGTATTTGGTTGAGCAGCAGGTCCACCAATGACAATCTGTGGCGTAGTCTGTGAGGATGAAGATCCTCCGGGTTGAACATGTACTGTAGGCTGGGAAGTTGAGGGTCCTCCTAGCTGAATTCCAGTGTTCACTACCTGAGGTACAGGCAATTGTGTAACTATAGGCTCCAACGGAGGGGCTTGCTCCCTACTTCCAATAGTGTCATGTTCAGGAGTAGGAAGAGGATCAACAGGTCGAGCAACTTGAGGTGCCTGAGAAGCGCGTTG
This sequence comes from Combretum micranthum, assembly GCA_024138025.1. Lineage (NCBI taxonomy): Eukaryota > Viridiplantae > Streptophyta > Magnoliopsida > Myrtales > Combretaceae > Combretum > Combretum micranthum. Next base: position 95,304 of record JAMXBD010003664.1, on the reverse strand, counting down.
TTGCGCAACAACAACAGGGTTCGACGAAGTCGCACCTTGTTGCGTAGCAGCAATAGCAGCTATTCCAGGCAGGTACTGAGCAAATATTGTCATGAATTGTTGGAATTGTTTTGCAGACTCTTGCATTGATTGATTGACTTGTTTGGTATTTTCTTGCACAGCACGCAAGATCGTAGCATTGTCTATTTGAGCACCAGCAGGTTGGTTCACATCCTCAAGTGCTGGCATGTCATGTTCAGTAGCCTCGGGATCAACATTAAGTTCTTGAGTTGTACCCTCAGTGGGATCGGTAGGTCTCTTCCTTGGAGGTGCCATCACACAAGTGTTGATTTCCCTGTCCCCAGTGGAGTCGCCAAAAATGTGTGGGTATGAATCCGGATGCAACGATCACGTGCGTGTCGCGTGACTATCGCGCTACGCGTGACCTAGGGAAACAACACGTGATAGGATGATCAAGAGAGATCGTGTAGGGAGGAGGAGTAGGCAATCTCAATAGGCTCTAACACACGTGTGACAGGTAAGGGAGCTAAATAGCATCAACCTCACTGAGTACTATGGATTCGTGTATGTTCTTGAGTAAATTAAGTGTTTGATTCACCAAGACGGAAATCCGGCAGCACGACGGCGTTTGTCCAAGATTTCACCTTGTCCAAATGAGGTAAGGACTAAGGTATTTATAGAGAATCCAGCTGTCGATGTCGTCCGTCGGATCGACAGACGACCAACGGCTAGGATGAGTCCCTCTCATTATGGATATGGTTGTGGGCTCCCTTATGGACCCAGGCCCATTGAGGCCTTCATAGCAATGTGTGTGAGCCAATTTGAGAAAGGTTGGAATTGGGCAGGCCAATTCCAACGGGCCCTACTCCAAGCCTTCCATGCCAAAACTCCCATGATCATCCCAATTGGATTGGGCCTAACTCTTTAAGCCCTGTCACATTAGCCCAAAGAGTTAAATCCAAATAATAATTAGGCTCAAGGCCTTTGTAATCAGATTTGTACATCTACAATATTCATTTATTCATAATAATCGTTTTAGAAATTTTAGGGGCATTCCCCAACCACAATTAACTATAATCTATTACAAGAATATATCTATGAAGTCTGCATCTTATCCAACACTAAACTTTATCTAGAAATTCCTTAACCAAAAAGGAAAATACCTGGCTGCAGGGCCCATGTGGCCTCAACCACAAATAGGTGAACTGCAAAAGATATCTATAGGGGTATAAGCTAATAGGCTTAATGAGAATTATTTCCATAAGTAAACTTCTTGTGTAATGAAATTCAAACAAGTTATTTACGCAATCAAGTGTAATACAACATACACGTGGGTAAACAAGGCATATAGTTTTCTAGAAACTATATATTGAATGAATTTACGCCCTCCATTCGGGGTTTGGTGATACGTAACCTCAAAACGAGTAGTTTTAGTTAAAATTACGCTTTTGATAAATACCGTCAAGCATTTAACTCCATGTCGCCAAGTAATCCCTTTCGATCATAACCACCAAGTGTTGCTTTCAACCGAGCTACCATCATTCTCACCCAAGGATAATAACCCAATATAATGTGACTCATATTGTGGTATGCATGAATTAATTTATTCAAATTATCATATCATCATTATTAACAATTTTAAAGTGATCATACAATTTCATACATATCAAATACTATACTAAAACAAACAATTTCTTACAATCAATTCTTGTCTCGATATTGTTATAGTACTTTCAACAATTTTCACATGCAGATCAATTTATCTTTCCTTAATTCTAATGCGACTAAACTACAAGCACAATCAAGTAAAGCCTTTTTTCTTTTTTAAGGAAATAAACTGACAATGCTATGTCGACACTTCTTCTAAATGGGTGAGTCGTTCAAACAATCCACTTAGTTGTAATAATCCTCAAGATATGGGTATTCTTTCTCGGAATCACCTAGTTAAGAAAAATACCCAAAATGAGTATTTCTTGATAACTTTTCTTGAGATTTGACAAAACTACGACACAAGAACGTCAAAGTTCGTATAAAAGAGGATTCCAATTTAAAATGGCCATAACTTGGTCATTTTAATCGGAATTGCGCATATAATATACCGATTTCTACCTACTTGAAAAGATCTATCCATTTCTAAAACTATTTTTATCAAAATAGATCATTTAGGCTCCAAAACAGTGGTGATCAGATTCACCACGAATTTTCCCAACCCAAAAGCAATTTGTTTTAAACATTAAATCATTCAAAAAAATGCTTTGATAAATACTTAGTTATCTATATAGTTAAAAAAATTCCTTTTTTTTTTATAGGTATATAGCTCATATTTTGTCCATGCTCAAGTGTTTGTTGTCTATTCAAATTTCTTGAGTAAAACAATGTTAATTAAAAGTGTAGAAAACCATAGTTTATAAGAAATCCTTTTTGTAAATCCTTTAAAATGAATATTTTGATTCCTTTGTTTTCAAGAATCGCTTTATGTTTATCTTACTATTTTCCTAAATGACTTTTCGATAAGATAAATTTCTTCTTTTCTAAATTCTCAACATTAGTACTACTTTACCTATTTGTTTTCTTTGATTATTTATTTGAAAAATCTTAGTTTTAAAAACTCTCATTTTTGTTTTAAGGGGCTTCCTTATATCATGTTTTTATAATAAAATATTTTAGTACCAAAGTCATCTTCTTTTAAGAAAACAAAGTAATATAGAAATGGTTTAAAAAGCTTTTTCAAAACAAAAGTAATTTTTAAAATTGTAATGAGTTCTTCTTAAAACTTAGAAAAGAATAACTTTACTTTTGTTTAACCATAGAATTTATATTTCATATAAAACCATTCTTAGGTGATAAAGTCTCCTTTTTCTCAAAGTATAATTGGAGCTTCAAAGATTCGGACAACAATCTTAATGGGTATGATTATGAGATATAATAACAAGCAAAAATAACATAAATAATAAATAAAGTCAAGTATTGAGAGTCTTAGCTTCTTCAAGGCTCCCAAGACTAAGAAGTAGACTAGTCCTAAAAAGAAAGAAAAAAAATAAAAGAAAGAAAATTGTTTTGACTTGCTGAGGGCAAGTCTAAGACTAAAGACTAGTCTTAAAACAACAAAAAATAAATAAATTGCAAAGAAATAAATAGTTACTTTGCATGAAAGTAAATAAATTGCAAGTGAGCTTATATGCTCTAAAGGGTATCATATAAATAATAATACTTAGATATAATATCAATAATTTGAACAAGGTAAAGTAACAACATAAATATATAAATAGAGATTCATGAACATGAACAATACATGAACATAGTGTAGCTTCCATAAAATTTAGTTTTTGGAAGCTCACATCATGGTCATGTAAAGTTACATAACATGGGAAGAAGAATTTGTAACGAAAATTTTACCTCAAGAGAGTTTTTTTGAAGTATTATGTGGGAATGGATTTTGTGTATGTAGAAGGTGGTTTGAGAGTATTTTTGAGAGAATTTTGAGAGAGTGTTGAGAGGAAAATTTTGGAGGGATTTGGTATTAAATTTGTAGGTCGTAATAGTGTGAAAGAAGTGAAAGAGGAGGAGGGTATTTATATAAAATAAGGAGTGAATTTTTGTGTGATTTAAATAAAAGAAAAATAAAAAAAAATAAGGGAGAGAGGGACAAGGGGGTGCCGGCCACTACATGGAAGAGAGAGGAGGGTTTTATTTTGTATTTTTGTTGATTAAATGTAATAATAAGTAAAGTAGATGTGAAATAAAGTTATGGAAAAGGTAAAAAATAAAGGTAATAGGTGTATAGGGTATAAGAATAGGTGTTAGAAAAAATAGAGATAAAAAAAAATAGTCTAGAATAGTAATGAATAGTGTAATGTAAAGTAGATATGACTAATAAAGTACCGTAGTAAGAAAATACGCGTATAATTACGATATATGTTATTTTTACCTACTAAAAAATTATAAAACTGATTTTTTTAAAACCTTATATTTTTATGAGTCTAATGGTATATTCAAAATATTTTTACTATTTCGAGCCTCAGGACACGTTTTTCAAGAACTATATCAGTTCGGGATCTAAACGATTTGCGGTTTTACTAATCTGATCTTTTTAAGCTTCCTTATGTAATTACGAACTATTCTACATACGAATTTCTTACTTACTTTCTTAGGGTTGCTAATACAGGATTGCCGGACTTTAACTATTACGTATAACTAGGGTTTTGTTGACCTTAGAGTTTTCGGTTGACTTTCTAATTTAGGGTTTAAGCTAAATCGATTTACAAAACTTTGTGAGTTTACACATATTACATAATCTCGTGTATGGTTTTTGTTTCTCTAGAAAATGACTACTTTGTTATAGAGAGGTACATGACCTAGTACACAATCTTGTGTATTGATCATGTGCTTCTAGTTATCATTATTGTTTGAGTATTGAAAGGTACATAGCCTAATGTCACGCCCCAACGAGTACCCTAAACGAGACAGTCCGCCACACTCAATATTAAAGCTTAAGTATGACTACCTTAGCCATTCCCAAAAGCTTTTATATTAAGTGTAAGGCGTACTTTCACAACTTTAGAGGACCATATATGGAATTATGAAGCTTAAGAAAATATAAATAACACATTAAGAAAAGAGGATTCATAATAAACATTCCCTTATAACAATGGCCCTTACAAATTTAGGGATACTTCCCGTGATTTCTAACCTATTACAAGAATATTTGCACTTTGTCTCTAATACTAAACTTCAACTTAGAATTCTTTTATCCAAAAGAAATTACCTGCTCGCAAGGTCCTCGTGGCCTTAACCATAAGTAGGGAAACTACAAAAGATATCTATTGGGGTATAAGCTAATAGACTTAGTGAGAAGTATTTCCATAAATAACTTCTTGTAATCAAAGTTTCAAACAAGTTAATTAAGCAAGCAAATGGGATGCAACAAACATGTGGGCAAGCAAGGCATATAGTTTTCCGGGAACTATATGTTGAATGGATTTGTGCCCTCCATTCGGGGTTTGGTGATACATAACCTCAAATCAAGTAGTTTTAGTTAAAAAGTTTTAAGCTTGCGAGCACTCATCGCTAAGCATTTCGAATCTACTTGAAATGGCCTTGCTTTTGGATCTTTCACCAAGCATTTTTCCTTAAGCCGCCAAGCAATCGCTTTCGGATCTTCCGCCAAGTGTTGCTTTCGACATGAGCTTACCATCCTTCTCACCCAAGGATAATAACCCAAAATATAATGTGACTTAGTTCGTGGAATGCATAAATCCATTTATTAATAATTTCATAGCATAATTATTATTGAATTTAAGGCGATTAAAGAATTTCATATAAATAAATGGTTATACTAAAGCAATCATTTAAAACAATTCCGGTTCTGATATTCTTAGAATTCTTTCAAAGAGTTATTATATACATATCGGTTTATCTTTTCCTAATTCTAATGCCACAAATTTACAAGCACAACAGGTATAGCATTTTAAGGAAATAAACTAACGATGCTATGTCGACTATTCCTCTAAGCGGATGAGTCGTTCACACACTCCACTTAATCGTAATAATCTTTGGGTAAAGGAATCCTTCCTCGGGGTCACCTAACCAAAGAAAATACCAACAATGAGTATTTCTTGATGATTTTCTTGAATTTTGACAAAACAATGTCAAAAGAACATTAAAGTTCGAATAAAAGAATGTTCCAACTTAAAATGGCCATATCTTGGTCATTTTAACTCGGAATCGTGCATATAATATACCCATTTCTACCTACTCGAAAAGATCTACCCATTTCCAAAATTATTTTCAACAAAAAAATCCATATAGGCCCCGAAACAGTGGCGACAAAATTCGCCACGGATTTTCCAAGGTAAAAACAACTTGGGTTCATTTATTCAAAACTTGCTTGATAAATACTTAGTTATCTATATAGTTGAAAAATTCTCTTTTATAACTATATAACTCATATTTAAGCATGCTCAAGTGTTTTGTTGTCCGATTATATTTCTTGAGTAAAACAATATTGGATTTGACGTTGTTAGAAAAGTATAGTTTACAAAAAATCGATTTTGTAAATTTCTTGAAATGAATATCTTGTTTTCCTTTTGTTTTCCCAAAATACTTCATGTTGGTTTTATTATGTTTCCCAAGCAACTTTTTGAAAATACCATTTTCTATTTTCTATATTGGTACCACTTTTCCTATTTATTTTTCCTGTACAGTTTTCTTTGCCTATTTATTTGTAAAGGTCTTTATTTGAAATTTCTTTAGCTTTTCATCTTATCTATCTTTTTCATAAAAATCATCATTGTATCAACAAGTATTTTCTTTTGAAAAACAAAGTGGAATAATAAAGGTTTTAGGTAGCTTTTTCAAAGTAAAAGTAGTTTCTAAAATTATAGTAAGTTCTTTTTTTTTTTTTTTGTAACTTTGAAGGGAATGAGTTGAGTTTTGTTAACTCATAGATTTTATACTTTACATAAACTTATTTCTAAGTGACAAAATTTTCTTTTGTTTAATTATTTTTAGAAATTGAAATTTTTGGACAACAATCTAAATGACCATGATTTATGAGAATAATAGTAACAAAAATAACATAAAACATAAATAATAAAGTCAAGTATTGGAGCGTTAGCTTTTTCAAGGCTCCAGGACTAAGAAGTAGATTAGTCCCAAAATAAAATAAAATGAAGAAAGAAAAACTTGTTTTGACTTGATGAGGACAAGTCTAAGACTAGAGACTAGTCTTAAAATAACAAGGAATAAGTAAATAAATTGCAATGGGATAGTAAATAAATTGCATTTGCATAAAAATAAAATTGCAAGTGAGTTTATATGCTCTAAAGAATATGTACATATATATATAGATAATAATACTTATATATATTAACAATAATATGAACAAAAATAATAACATAAATAGATTTTCATGAACAAGAACAATACATGAACATAATGTAGCTTCCATAACTTGTGGTCTTTGGAAACTCACACTATGGTCATGTAAAGTTATATGACATGAAGAAGAAGAAAATGAAATAAGGTAGTTACCTAAAGAAGGTTTTGGCAATTATGTGGTTATAGGTTTTTGTTGTAGGTAGAAATTGTTGTGGAATTATTTTGAGAGAGTTTTGGGATGGTATTTTGAGAGGAAAATTTGAGAGAGTTTTGGTAAGGAAATTTTTGGGTAGTGAATGTGTGAAAGAAGTGAAAGAGGAGGGGGGTATTTACAGGAAAATGTGGAGTGATTTTTGTGTGATTAAAATTAAAAAAAATAAAACAAATTAAGGAAGAATGGGGGACAAGGGCCGTCGGCCATGCATGTAGTAAGAGGGAAAGTGATTTTATTTTTTTGATTTTTGATAAATGAAAGATGTAATGTGTAAGGTAGATGTGAAATAAAGTTATGAAAAAGGTAAAAAGTAAAGATTATAGGTTATGGAGTGTGTAAGAATAGGGTAAGAAAAAGTAGATATAAAAGAATAGTGTAGAATAGTAATGAATAGTGTAATATAAGATAGATATGACTTATAAAGTACCGGTAATAAGAAAATATGCGTATAAATGCGATATCTATTATTTTTACTTACCGAAAAATTACGAACCTGATTTTTTTGGAAAACTTATATTTTTACGAGTCCAATGGTGTATTCGAAATAATTTTCCTATTCCGAGCTCCCGAACACGCTTTTCGAGAACTGTGTCCAATCAGGTTCAAAGGATATCCGAAATTCGCAAAACTGATATTTTTATATAACCTATAGCTATTACGAACTATTCTAGCTAATTATTCCAACTTTGTTTTCTAGGGCCAAAGAAAACGGCAATGCCAGACTTAATCGGTTACGGTAAACTAGGGTTTTATTGACCTTTCAAGTTCCGTTTGACTTCCGGTTTAGGGATTTATGCTAAACCGATTCCAAAAATTTGGGGGTTTACACCTAATATACAGGCTCATGCTTTGGTTGCATATTTATGGAAACATCTTATTTCACTAATCCTTTATGTTTTTATTCCAAAACTCATTTTCACACCTTTTACCATCATCAATATATATTCCCTTGCTATATCAATCACCATAAACCAAAGTAAAAATGATTATGACACTTAAAAGATTGAAAGATATGTGTAAATTGTATTACTTTTTTTCAAATTCGTTCAATCTTTTTATCAACCACAACGTTTTCTATCTCCACCTTTGAAGATTTCTCTAAAGCCTTCCTATCTTTCACTTCTCCTTCAAAATATCATTGTTAACATCATTGTGACTTCAAAACATCACTCATGTATTTATCTTACTGAAATTGTAAAAGAGAGTGAAGAAAGACTAGTACTTACTGATAAATCTTATTGAAATCTCTAGGAATTACAGGAAATTTCTTTAGGAATTTTGGAAATTAGTTTAGGAACAAAGATGAGTGTCTACAAATGCATGAAAAGGGAAAGAAGGAAAGTGAGGAACAATTATTGCTTGACACATTTGCACTATATCTTTCAAAATTTAACAATAAATTATAATTCTGCCCTATTTCAAAATACAAAGTTACCTATATAGTTTATTTATTTAAGGTATTTCATATTTTATCATTGGAATTTAATATTAAGATGCATAAATTAAAAAAAAAAAGTGCCTTTTGATCATATTTAACTATTTTACCCTCAGAATTAATCAAAAATATTAATTGTTCTTTTCAATTTTTTTTTAAGATTAAAATTGTAATGTAGAAAGTAAAAAAAGAACCTTTTTAAATTTAAGATGAGTTGGGTTCTAGTATGAGTGGAATAAATACACATAAGGAAATAATAGGTTTGTTAGCAATATACCCTTTGTTTATGATGATTTTGCAAAATTATTTTATCAATAATTGAAATACCCAAAGTTAATTAAAATAAAGTGCAAGGGCTAAAAAGTAAATTAAGATTTTTATGGCAAATTTTTCCATCACTATAAAATTCAAAAAGTGCATTGGTTTAAATTAACATATATTAATGTTAGAAGAAAGCCACCCTAAAGCTCCCATTGTATTCTTCAGAAACTTCCCTCTCTCTTGTTATATGCATAAAGTTTCCATCATCACTCTTAGTAAAACTATAGGAATTCTTTAATAAATCTAAGTGGAATCAACAACAATAAGAGGAGAATGAGATATTTTAAGAGTAACTGCTGGAGGAATATTCGAAGATGAAGGAAGGAGACAATGTACTTGATGAAAGCATTGATGAAATTTTCAAAAGGGCAAAGATTTCAACATGTTTCAACGTTTTGCATTTTTTTTTTTTTTTTTATGGAAAATGTGTATTTAGGGGTTTAGTTTCTATAAGGGAACATTTGACATAAACGTAAAGAAGATCAAAGAAGTTATGGAGAATTAACTTTAGTAGAACGAGGACAAAGTTATGTGTTTTATGGTGTTTAAGGTAATGAAAATTTGTTTGGCATGACTAAAATTTGGTTTCAAGTTGCAACCGAGTGAAAATTCATGAAATGGACATACTTTGGGAAGTGTACGACCAATGTGCAGCCTTGTGTACTAGGTCATGTATCTCTCTATGGTCAAAATGGCATTTTCTATAAGAACATGACTAATACACAGCTATATATATATATACATATTGTCACGCCCTGAGGGTACCTAGTAGTAATAAACAAGTTACACTTGAATATTATCACTAGCTTACCTTCAGAGAATGACAGGTTTTAAAATAACAGGATCTTTTAAGTTGCTTGATAAGAAATAACAAATATATGAGAGAAATGATTTAGTGAATAACCATTACAAACTATTACAAACATATATCTCTGTTGAAGTATACAACTAAATATTCTACTCTAGTAGTACATAACCATCAAACTAAAATAGATCTATAGACTTCTAGCTTCAAAGCCCTTACCGGAGCCATATTCCTGGATGTAACTAACAGGGACGTAATGTGAACCTGAAAAGACTGTAGGAGTATGAGCGAAACCACAACTCAGTGAATAATCAGACATATCATACATCACACAAGTCATTAACCAATCATATGCAATGCAATCACTCAGCCATATGTACAGATACAAGTTTGGATGATTTAGAATCCAAACAGGAAAAAGATTTGCGCCCTCTTTTTAATGGGTTGAAGAACAAAACTCAATGACCCACCTGCCCAGGAGAGACTAAGTACAGGAGAATCAACGATTTCTCGTTTTAATGTTATCACTTTGAATATAGTGGCTTCCACAAACCATCTCCTGCAATCCCTTAGAAACTCCCTAAGTATTAATCATTTCAAAGCGATTCTACGGGCGACGTTTTCGGTGCCTTTTAGTTCCTCATAGGACCGCCAGACCAAAGAGAACCTTGGAAGACTCACACATTGGATCAACCAAGCAAAAACAGAGATCCGAAATATTAATACGTAGCAGGCTGTCAAACCATATATGCAATAATGTAATTCGTGCAATGCATGTCCAGATTATTTTGTTAAGTCAAAAAGTCATAATCAATTTCGAGGTGACCATACATTACACACAATCATCATTATACTATTGCACATCATCAACCATTGCGTTATCGCTTGTATAAAGATATTTTAGCAATCATACAATCATATCATATCAAACTTTCAACAAACACTCGTTTGTTTATCTTGCATTACATGTTCGACTATTTACAATCACAACCAGTACAATATGACTGAATTACTCACCTGCTCTTACCGACTCAGTCGTAGTAGTCCACTGGTAGATCTTCTAATGAGTCAAATTCACCTATTTAAAACAAAATATTCATCAATATCATCTAGCTAAATTCCTACATGTGCCTTGTGTCCTAGACTCGATATTAATATTAGTATTGTCGGGTTTTTCCTATTTTTATCTCACATAATTGTTTAGTTATTTTTAGAAGTCACATTGCTCAAGAAATTAACTTATTTCAATTTCCATTCTTATATACATTATCTTGTTAAAACAAATATTAGACTAATAATACTTCATTTAATTCTAAATATTTTCTTAATTCTAGGGTTTCCAAAAGTTAATAGATAAAAATTCTAATTAGACTTAGTTATTTGTAGTAAAGTCATTATCTAGTACATATTTATATAACAAACATATATACATACTTAGTAGGTATTATATATATATATATATATTCGGTTTAGGTCAGAAAGGCTTTCGTTGCAAAATTTTAGCTGTAAGCCGGCTCAAGGCCGCCGGCCTAAATCCCCAGGTGCCGGTGCAAAATTATTTCAAAGAAAAATTTACTTATCGAAAGCACCGGTGTTGAAAGCTGCCGGCTTACAACGTACGCTGGCCCTACGCCGCCGGCGTAGATATCCAGGTAGCCGGCTTGCGTCGTATTTTACGTGAAAATTATTTTACATAACCTCTGTTTGAGTGTAAGCCTGTAAGCCGCCAGCCTATCCATGTAAGCCGCCGGCGTACATCGTTTACACTGCCGGCCTTGACGCAGCGTTGCACTGTTCATCATCTTCCTCCTCGGTTCGATTCTTTTTCTTTGGTTTTTACACGTTAGAAACTTACTTAAACTACTTCTAAGAGTTTATACATCATATATAAGGACATACAACAACTTTTAACACGTTTACACATAAATAAATAGATCTCGATTTTGTGAAAGTAAAACTAGGGTTTTGAAGTTTTACCTCGTTGGAGCTTGTTGAGTGCAATCCGAAGCTCGTGTTTATGTTTATTAAGTTCCTAAGATGATTTTAAGTCAGTTACAAATCATATCTTCGAACGAAAATCCTTTAAATCAAGTCCACTTACCTTTGTGTTCGTTTTGAGAGTTTTTGGCTTTGTTTTTCCTTTGATCCGAGTTGGTGGTTTATGATTTAGTTTTTCTTTGTTTTTTATTTGTTTTGGTGGATATTTGGGAGTCTATTTCGTGTTGTGGAACCTGAGAGTGAAGGAGTTTTGTTTGTTCCTCATTAATGCATTTGATTACATATATATATAAGAGAAAGAGAAGGTGAAGCTGCTGCCGTTTCTTCCTTGTTTCTCTCGAATTTGATCTCTTTCAGCTGTTATTTTCCATGCATTTATTGTCAAGTTGAGGTGGCATTTCCTGATTGGTCCTTGAGTTGCTTTTGTTGACAATTTGGGTTAATTATTGAGAACATTCGGTTGCTTTCTTCCTCTCCTCAAATTGCACCGAATGCAGCCGGAAAACATGCATATATACATTAGTTTATTTATTTAATTAAAGTTTGAGTTAATTATACGGGTTATACGGGTATATATTAGCTAGTATTTGGAAGTTTTCGTGTAAAAGTATGAGTATAAAGTTGTATAAAACACTTAGATTTCCAAATAATACAAATTTAGGTTTATATATACGTAGTTAATTTATTCGTAAAATTTCATCTCCCGCGATTTGGATTTCTTAAGTTCATTGGGTCAATTTTCGTTTCAGGCTCCGATAGCTCAAGAAAACTCGGTTTAGAACATATAGTGTGATCCGATTATTCATTTGAAGTTTAGATTTTGAGTTATTCAACAGTTTATATTTCCGTTGTGTATTTAAAATCTTGACAATTCATTTTTGGATCATCGTTTTCTAGATATAAGCGTATATGGTCTATTATACAGTATTGGGCATCATACAGAAATTAGACTATATTTATATCTTTAGTTTTGATACTAAACATAAATTCTTATTAATAGCTTTTAAATTTAACTAGAAATCTCAAAATTAGGGTTTAAATCTAAATATAAACTCATTACTACTCATTATTCTAGTTCTGAATCATTATCGAGATCAAAAACAATCATTTAATCTTTATATTCACATTTTCTATTTAAATCTATTAGTATACTAGGTTTCGGGTCTAGATATTATATCATATCTTGAATTAGTTATTCAAGACACACGATTTCGTTTTCGGTATTAACTAGGGTTAAAGAATCTCTTTATTCGATTCCTAAGTCTTTCATTCATCCGAAATCTAAGTATTAGCCTATTATTAGACTTCACTCAGAATCTAAATTTATTAACTAGTTTATATAATCTATTTTGAAGTCGGATACTAATGTGAAAAATTCCCGGGGTTTACAAAATTTATCTAGAAAACTTTTCATATACTAAAAATAATATACACATAACAATATCCCATTGAAGTAAGATATCCAAAACAATGACCTGGCACGATTCTAGGAGATGGGCCGTCTCCCCAAGACGATTTAGTTACCAATCCCCTAGAACAATGTCCATGGTACACACTAGGCATATACCACTTCGGTCTTCCATATTCACTATCCTCATAGGACAGTGTGGCCCATCCGTGTCAAAGTGTAGTGGTGATGACCTTCTACATGCAAACATGCCATGCATGGATATATTTAATTATTATGCCAAATTTATTTGAAATTCATTTATTTAGCGTGCAAACAAGTATCAGACACTTTCATTTCTATTCTGAAACAACCAATTCATTATAATAAAATGTGATTATGATGTTTTAACAATCAGAGTCAATTACAAGCAACCACAAACAATTTCCCATCCCCATACCAATTTATTTATTAATTATTTCTATTTTACAAACACAATCAAGTATAAAGGTCATAGGAATATACACATCTGTCCATATATCCTGTCAATCGTAATAATCAACAGGCAGGCCAAGCTTAGAGTTAGAATCCTGAATATAATTAGAAATAGGAATATAATATAAGAATCAACTATAAACGTTTAATGAACTATCTATTGTATAGAAGTTCTATAATTCTATAGTTTTGGTATTAAAACTTTATTCGATTATAACTATTTCAATTTAACTCCGTTTTTGACGTATAAATAGTCGATTTAATATGGTTTTTGGTGTATTATAAGAATATGATTTTTTTTTGTTAGAATAAAAACTCTAAATAAACAATATAGATATATAAATCCATAGAGAGAGAGAGAGAGAGAGAGAGAGAGAGAGAGAGAGGAGGAGAGGAGAGAGGAGAGGAGAGAGAGAGAGAGAGAGAGAGCAGGAAGAAGTAGAAGAAGAATGCGAAACAAAAAAAAAAGAAAAAAAAAAAAAAAGAGAAAGAAAGGGACAAAAAGAGCAGGAAAGCTACCATACATACATATATACATATATATATATATATATAACACAAAATAAGCTTAAGGATGTTTAGAAAAGTCAAACTTAAAATTAAACCTCTCCCATCCGTTGTTGCAATTTGATAAGCATGTAGACTATAGGTAGACTTAAACAAAAATTCCTAAATTTGATTTTGTTAATTTGTTCATTGCTTAATTTGTATTATAATAATTCAATAAAAAATAATAATAATCAATATAAATCAAATTAGCGTGGTTCAAATTTTAAAACTATTGATCGCGATATATTTTTATCTCACATGATCAACTAATCAAATAAAATTTAGAATCGAAAATTTATAATTAAAAATTTTAATTTCTACTATTTAAAAGTATACTCTAAGTTTAATATTATAATCAAGTTATTATAAAATTTATAATCAACTTGGTATTTTTAGATTTTTGGTGAAGTTGATTTAGTGGATCGCATTGAAAATTTTTCAAGACTTACAGTCCATAATGGAGCTATGTGGCGTGGTTATTCGTTTGGTTAGAAAGAGAAAGAGAGAGGGAGAGGGACACCATAGGTAAAATATTAGAGAGAGTACAAGAGCAAGAGAGAGAGAGCGAGGAAAGATCAATACTATAACCCTAGATGCAAAGGTCTCGTGGTCTTGCTAAAAACTTTTCATTTTTTTTTTTTTTGTTTTGGGTTAGGGTTAAAAGAAGAAAAAGAAAAAAAAGAAAGAAGAAGAGAGAAAGAGGGGGAGAGAGAAGGAAATTTAAAAAGAAAAAAATTGCCAAAATGGATAAAAAGATATTTTAATTAATTTAATTTACCACGTTAACACTTACATGGAAAAATGGACGAATTTTGTTCATAGGCACTATGAGTGAAACTTTTAAAAAGTTTAGGTATTTTCTTGTAATGAAATTTTATTTATGTATAAGTTTATTAAAATCGAAAAGCTTAGGTACTGTGAGGGAAATTAATGCTATAAAAGCTTTATACTTGTATCTTGTGGGTGACTTGTGAGAGTAGATTTTGGGATATTTATATTCATACTCTACTCTATGACCCTCGATATTCTTATAAATTCTTTTTTAATTAAGTAAGATAGAAAAGAGTACCTTGGATAATATAGGATATTCCCTCGCCTCTAATAAATTCTATAATACATAAACTCTTCATGGTTTCCTAACAATGTTAGTAACATGTTGTTTTTATAGATTATATAAATAGAATAATGATGAAGACCTTTAAATATTTAATTTTGAAAAACTATGTTATTAAAACACAGGTTTAACTTTAAACAAATACAGATCCACAGTAAATATACGGATGGATTGATATACACCACAAACATAATATATTATCTTTCTGACCCTCTTATTATTTTTATTTAAATGAAATAGTATATCAACTGCAGAAAAAGGTTAAAAAAAAATAAAAAAGAAACGGCAGATACGGATATTTAGGATTTTTCAAATTGACCTGAGATGCTCAGCTTTGTATATGTACAATTGTACGGTTGTTTTACACTTAGGCATTGACAACGCAGCTTAGGTATTTGTGTATAAGGCATTATTTTGAAATTAAATTATGAACAGACACATGCAATACCTAGATAACATCAGTGAAGATAGTGAAGATCTTACTCCTCGACACCTAAACTAAAGATATATCTGAAATGAGTATTTTATCCAAGATCTATTCAAACTCTATAATTCTATCTTATTGGATTCGTCAAAATTTGCATGAATGGAAATTCCAACTTAAAATGGCCATAACTTGCCCATTTTAACTTGGAATTTTGCATATTATATACGATTTCTACCTACTCGAAAAGATCTATCTATTTCTAAGGTTATTTTTATCAAAAGAAGTCATTTGGGTCTCAAAAAATTGACGTACAGATTTGATGCGAAATTTCAAGATTTCAAAACTAGAGTTTTCAAACTTTTTTTCATTCAAGAGATTTTGTACAAAAATATATATATTTTGTATGGTTGAAAAAAAAATCCTTTGAATACATATATATAGACTCAAACCATATGCATGAATTTAGTAGTGTTGTCTCAACAATGATCTTGTAAAACAATGTGTCTTGAAAGTGAGAAAAGCTAAGACTTGAAAATCTTCTTTTTAGTTTTGTTTGGAAAATTTATTAGTAAGTATTTCCTTCTTTTAACTCTATTTCTTAATTTTGAGAATAATTATATTTTTAAAAGGAAATTTTAATTTTTTAAGATTCCCATAACTTTATTTCTAGTGGCTTGGAAAACATAGTTTTTCTAAATATTTCATGGTTATATGTTCTAAAGCTTTTCTAAAGTTAGATCCACTTCAAAAGAATAATATCAATGATTTATTAGTTAATTTTGAAAACTTATCTAGACTTTAGTTTTAGAGTGTTGGTAGAAACTTTCATAAATGAGTTTAGGAAAACTTTTGTTTAAACAAGGAATTAAGTTTAAAGAAACTTTCTTATTTTATTGGTTTGAAAATAGAGTTTGTCATAACTTTACTTTATGTATTCTTGATAAAATCAATATAGTATTATTACTAAAACTTGAGCTAAACTTATCTAACCTTAAAAAATATTTGTTAAGATAAAACTTTAAGTTTTTATGAAAAAATTATTCCTTATGTGACAAAATTTATTTTTAAGAGAGTTGATTTTTATTACTTAAGAAAACTCATTTTTCATTATGGTTGAGACAATATCAACATGTTCATGCATGAATGAGAATATGTAACTATGAGAAATA
This sequence comes from Combretum micranthum, assembly GCA_024138025.1. Taxonomy (NCBI): domain Eukaryota; kingdom Viridiplantae; phylum Streptophyta; class Magnoliopsida; order Myrtales; family Combretaceae; genus Combretum; species Combretum micranthum. The sequence continues at coordinate 78,511 of JAMXBD010003664.1, read as the reverse complement.
TAATAAAAACAACATAATAAGGTGAATGAAATAAGAGCATAAAAATAAAGTCAAGTTTTGGGAACCTTAGCTTTATCAAGGTATCCTAGGACTAAGAATAGACTAGTCCCAAAAGAAAAGAAAAGCAAAGAAAGAAAATTGTTTTGACTTGATATGGACAAGTCTAAGACTAGAAAGACTAGTCTTAATAATTTGCATAAAACAAGTAAATAAATAAATTGCAAGACATAAATAAATAACAAATGAGCTTATATGCTCTAAATAAATATATATAAATAATATACATCATACTTTATATAAGTTAGATTAGAACAATAATAATAAACAATAACAATAACAACATAATAATAACATAAAGAAAAGAGTAGAAACATGAACATGAACAAGAACAAAAACAAAAATGAACATATTGTTGCTTCTTTAACTTTCATGAGTCTAAGAAACATACACTAAGCTCATGCTAAGTTGTATGAACATGATGAATGAATAAGATAGATTTTTATCTAAGGTTTATGTGTTTGTAGAAGAGGAATGGAATGGTTTGTAGTAATATGTGAAAATTGGTTTTTGTGGAGAAAATAGAGAACTTGAGAGAGATTTTGAGAGAGGGATTTTATGGAGTGATTTTGGTAGAGTTTTAGTAGGAAATGAATTATGTGAAAGAATGAAGGAGGAAGAGGGTATCTATAGAATTTTAGAGTGGAAATTAGATGTAATAAAATAAATTGAAAAAGAAAATAAAATGGGATTGATGAGAGAGGGGGAGGCGTCGGTTTTGCCTTGTGTAAGAGAGGGAATTGATTTATTTTGTTTGTTTTGTAATAAAAGAAGTAATATGTAAAGTATGATGTGATTAAAGTTGTATGGGAAAGGTAAATTGTAATGTATAAGTATGGTAAAATGTAAGAAAAATTAGAGATAGATGAATAGTAATGAATAGTAGAAAAGTACTATGATTAGTAAACTAGATAATTAAAATACCGGTAGTAAAGAAAATATGCGTAAACGACCTATATATGATATTTTTAGTTACCAGAAAATTCTAAAACTGATATTTTTGAAAACCTTATATTTTTACGAATCTATTGGTGTTGTCGAAATATTTTTATTATCTGGTGCATCGGGGCATGGTTTTTGAAAACCGATCCTGCTCGAATCCAAAAGACACTAGAAAATTAAGAATATGATATTTTTAAGCTTTCTTATATTATTACGAACCATATTCCATAATTATTTCAATTTTGTTTTCTAGGGTTTAAGAATGCGGGAGTGCTGGATCTAGATTCACTAGACTAAACATAGAACTAGATTAACTTTAGGGTTTCGTTTTGACTTCCGGTTCTTAGGGTTTGCTTATATTATCGAAAAATCTAGGGGCTTACAGAAAGAGGGAGAGAAAGAAAGAAATTTAAAAAGAAAAAAATTGCCAAAATTGATAAAAAAGATATTTTAATTAATTTAATCTGCTATGTCAGCACGTACATGGAAAAATGGACGAATTTTGTTCATAGACATTATGAATGAAACTTTTAAAAAGTTTAGGTATTTTCTTATAATAAAATTTTATTTATGTATAATTTTGTTAAAACTGAAAAGCTTAGGTACCATGAGGGAAATTAACGCTATAAAACTTTATACTTGTATCTTGTGGGTGACTTGTGAGAGTACATTTTGAGATATTTATACTTATACCCTACTCTATGATCCTCGATATTCATATAAATTTTTATTTAATTAGTAAGATAGAAAAGTACCTTGTATAATATAGGATATTCCATCGCCTCTAATAAATTCCATAATACATAAACTCTTCATGGTTTCCTAATAATGTTAGTAACATGTTATTTTTATAGATTATATAAATAGAATAATGATGAAGACCTTTAAATATTTAATTTTTAAAAACTAAGTTATTAAACACATGTTTAAACAAATACGGATCCTATAGTAAATATACGGATGGATTGATACACACACATAAATATATTATCATTCTGACCTCTTATTATTTTTATTTAAATGAAATAGTATATCAACTGCAGAAGAAAAGGTTAAAAAAATAAGAAAGAAACGGCAGATACGGATATTTAGGATTTTTCAAATTGACCTTAGATGCTCAGCTTTGTATATGTACAATTGTACGGTTGTTTTACACTTAGGCATTGACAACGCAGCTTAGGTGTTTGTGTATAAGGCATTATTTTGAAATTAAATTATGAATAGACACATGCAATACCTAGATAACATCAGTGAAGATACCTCAAATTTATTTATGAGTAAGGTTTTTACTCCCAAGATATCTTCAATTTCAATGCAGCAATTTCAAGATGGTGCTCTTAGCTAGCGTTGGCAAATCTGAACCTTTTTTTTTTTTTTTTTAATATATCATGATCCTAAACGATTGTGTTTTCTTGGCTGTTTTAAATTCAATAATTCTGACAATCGGCAAAGAGATGTTGAGATCCTACCTAAATGACATGGCTAATCTCTTACAATATCTATATAACATGGGTATTCAGTTGTAATATTATGCTAGTTGAAAGATTTATGAAGTGTTGAATTTTTTCTATAAGCTTCATTGAACATATTTATATATAATTGAAAACTCCAACATCAAGTGAAATTGCACTTTGGATTTATCATCCCTATCTCTTCATGATATCTTATAGAGTATATTATAATTAACTTCAAGAAATATCGTCTATATAGATCAAAGCCGATATACCCTTAAACCTCTAGAATGTAGATTTTACCACCTCAAAATTTTTAAAACCATTCCTATTTTAAAATTATGTAAAAATTATTAGATAATGCACTAAATAATAAATAACTGTATGTTAATTTCACCATATCAAAAAGACTGTAATGGAATTTTTTAATTAAAAAATAGTTTAGAATTATTATAGCATTATCATTTGTTAAAATTTTTTAGTTAAATTTGGGTATTATGAATGAAAAGATAATTTTCAGTATTGAATTGCTATTTATAAGACAGTAATAGAATTACTATTATCGTAAATTAAAGTGAATTGATAGTAAGTATATGAAAAAATCATGAGTAGGATATAGCATTGCTTCTATAAATATGCCGTTAATATCTCGATTAAACTAAAATTCCTAATATTATTGCTCTGTAAGAAAATTATGGAGAATGTGAGAGATTATAAATTTATCTATATTAACTAATAGTTCTACTGGAAAAGTTACTGTGATTTTTATCTAATATCAAGCCATAAACTATTCTTTGCAAATAATACGACTGTTGCACACGTTTTTAAGCATAAGCAAAGCGTAACAAATAAGGGGAAAAAAATGAGAGAGACAAACATGTTTTCAGTTAGGAAGGTTACTGTACTCGGTAGGAACATAAGTGACTCAAGGACCATGAGCATGGCTATATGGATGGCAGCATCATACACCTCTAAATTTGAGTATTGTGATGGTAGATTGGAAGAAATAAAAAATAGGGATAATGTCACAAATGGTACTCAAATTTGAATAAAATGTGTAATTAGGTATATGAATTTTGAAATTGATTAATTTAGTGCCTAAACTTTGAAATTGATCAATTTAGTACTTGAAAAACTTTAAAATTAATCAATTTAATACATGAAGGAATTCGACAAAGGTATTAGTGATATGTACAAAAGTTCTTTCAGACACTAAATTAATCAATTTTAAAGTTCAAACAATAAATTGATCAATTTTAAAGTTCATATTACATATTTTGTCAAAGTTTATGTATCATTTGAGACATTAATCTCAAAATTTATGTCCAATCATTGATGTACATCGTGTGGAATTAATTTAAGATGTTATTACAATAAGAGATTGGATTAATAATTATGCTTAAGAAGATTCTTGATTCACAATCTATTTGGCTAATAATTCTTATTAGACCGTCGCTTCAACATGTATCTATGATGTGATTCCACACCATCTATAGAAACTTTATAAGATTGCATACAGTTGCACATGTTGGGTCTAGGTAGAGGTCTAATTCATTGAGCGATTATAATTAATTAAGCCAAAAGCTATTTTGAGAATTGAATTAACTGGATAATCAAGAGCCTATAACAAATCAAATAACCAGTGTTGGTTAGGATAATTTTTTAACAATTAAACTTATGTGGTTCTTATTAAGATAGAAGATTTAAGTGTAACGAGGGGAATGATTAGAGGAATTGAAAGGCCCACATTAGAAAAATTCATGCTCAAATCATAGGTTAAATGGCCAACATGTGTCACATCAATAATAGATGTAAGAGGACATGGTACATGCACATAAAACTACTAAATATGTACATGGAGTGACTTCGACATGGATAAAATCGTGAGTACCTAACTCGTCTTTCATCCTTCTTTTCTGTCCATGCTAACATTTTAATCTAATGGTCTTTTTTTTATTATTATTATTATTATTTTTTAGATTATGATTTTTTATCATTGATTTATCACTAATCAAGGTTAAAATTTAATAGAGAATGGATAAGGCTTAACCTATGTGAAGGTAGCAACACATAGCATTGGGTGGCAGTCAGAGGTTGAATTATCCATTTCATTTCTTGACTCGTATAAAATTCTTTATTCAATGCTATATAATGCAATTCTTTAGATTGTAAATGTGGCCATAAAATTTTTATTAAAAGATAATTGCAAATTTCTTGGATAAAATATGAGGCTATAGAATTCAATTCGAAACTTAAAAGATGACACTACATGCATCAAGATCTAAAATAAAATTAAGCTGCAGTACACATGAGTACTTTAATGGTATGTTTGATTCATTAGAATGGAATAAGACATGATATGAATAGTAATTTTTATTTTATATTTAGGGATATTTTAGAAGAAAACATATATTTTTTTATAAATCAAATAAAGAAATGAATATTCTATAGTAGTAAAATTGGAGTACCGATTGCATCCGATTGAACAAAACATGCTGTAACTATTGACCACTAGGCTCGTTTTCATGTTTGGCTTAAAAAAAGAAAAAAAAAACCTAGTATTGGTCAAAGATCGACTAAGACCTAGTTGGTTCCTAAAAATCAAAATTTTACTGCGTGTAATAAAAGAGTCTACTGTGTCTTTGTAAAAAGAAACTTTCAATATGTTGATTTATTGCAATTGAATTTTGAGATCCTATGCATTAAAATTGATTTTGGTTTGAAACAATTAATTAGATCCGACTAAGATACTTTTGCTTCGCATGAATTAATCTTATTTTATAATTTTAAGGATAAGAACATGAAGTAAATGATATAAATATAGGATTCTTTTCTTGCCTTCGAATTGATTGACAATAATTAGTTTCGTTTTCATATAAAAAGCATGAGATACGTGTTGTCATTAATCATTTGAGTAGTGCTTGGCATGTATATATACGTTTGTCCTGAATCTTTTACCCTTGTAGAGTTTCAATTTAAAAAATTCTTTTATCATTCAAACGTTGGTTTAAAAATAATTAATTTATTTTTAAAAAAATCAGTAGTCTAAAACATTGTTTTCCATCAACAGAAAAAGGGCTCTCTCTCTCTACATTTGAATTTTTTTTCAAATTTTTATAGTTCTTTGTTCCTTTCTTTTTTATAACTTTTTAATTTCTTTTGGATTTGTCCTATCTTATAATTTTTATTCTCAACTAAAAGGAGCTATCCTAAACTCATGACCGAGCTATAATGGGAAAAAAACAGAAAAAGATAGATAAACCTTTGATTGAAGATTTATCACATAAAATATAATATTATAATAATCCTATATGTAATACCTTAGACCATATCATATTTTTTCATATGATAAATTCTGAATGGAGGATCAATTTGCCTTTTACTCACTTCCCAAATATCTTTTCTAACTTTATCCACGTCTTGCACATGCTAATGTGGAATATTCTAAATTATTTTGAGTATTCCTTCTGGCATCTTATCCATTACATGTACGAAATGACTGGGGGCATAAAAATTTCAAATTTCGTGACAAAACAATTGCAATGATGAACGTACGGTTTCAATGTACATTTAAAAAGCTTTTTGACTACATGCTAAAGAACGAATGGGTAAGTACTGTTCAACTGACTCGAAAGAAAAGAGTACTGATTCAATTGATGGCAAAAAAAGAAATCAGTACCGATTATTTTTAGTAGTCCTTCTAGCGAATCAGGGACCCCCGCACCAACAGTACATACGTGGAAGAGGATATGGGCTGGAACTTTATGCCGGTTATGTCCGTGCTCAGTCTCGAGCCGGTTAAGCATCGGAAATCTTTGATCAAATCGTGAAACGATTTGTAGAGAAGAGTCGTTAGATCTTATATAAAAATTATAGGTTTGTTAAAAAAGCAATAGATATAGTAAATCGAAAAAAGATGAGGTATATAAGTAACGAAGAAAAGTTATAGATTGTAAGTTGTAGGTCGAAAAATGATAAATATGATAGTTCGACGACTTGATCTAAGTAGATCCTTGTTAAGAACTCATGGTCATACGGGTGGACACACCTCCCATTGTATGTCTATTGGGTCAATTATGAGACTTGTGTAATGGTAGGAGCAATAAATCTATTCATACATTAGAAATATATGTGAAAGTTAATAAAATGGAATTAAATGTATGTATTTAGTAAATATATTCCTAATAATAAATATATATTATAAACATATCATAGGATATACATTTAATTAAATTATAGAAAAATTTTACAATTTCATCATATTTTTTTAATAGACCAATCTTATAGGATATTTTATAATTCAGATTTATACTTAATCGTGATCATATTATTAAATTGGATAACTATGTTGGGATCAATCTCCTTAAACTATAATAATTAATAAAGACGGAGTGGAATTACGATTCCATTTCTCACAACAAAATTGAATTTTCTTCCAGGACTAGGAACACCATTCTAGTATCGTGATTTCAACTTGTGAAAGCAAATCTAAACATCAAAAAAGGAATATGTCACGAGGAAAAAAAAAGTGAGAAGAGAATGAAACTTGGAATGATGACCTGTCAGGATCCATTCTCCTGTGCCAAAGTTGACAAAAAGGTTTATAGGAAAAGTCTTAGAACAAAGGGAAATTATATTCACCATCTTCATAAACTTTATAAAATATACTCACAACTCAATTTTTTTTTTTTCCCAACGATGACAGCTGACGATGGTAATTTTTAGATGGCTATTTATTATATTATGGTTATGGAAAAGTGGAGTGCCGACGCATTTCATAAAATTTATAAAAGCAGCCAACACAATTTATCTAAATTAAAAGCAATTTATGAAACTCTAGCTAGAGGGATCAAAGAACCATCCCGATCTTTTCTGTAATAAATATATTTTTTCCTGTTTCCTTTTATGAATCTTTTTGTGTACCTAATAGGCCCAAGCTGTATGGTGCATTGGTCTAGACCTGCGTCTACATTTGGTTGGACCTATTGGCAAAGCTCTTTGAGCCTAGAAAGCACTAGATTGACTCTAACCTAGCTAGATTGGACCCATATTTGTTTTTCTTTTTCTTTATTTATAAATTATCATTATTCTCTTCCCTTTTTAGTGGGCATCTTGACCCTTAGGTTTCAAGAGGAGGTAGGCTAAATTTCCTACAGGGGCTTAGTTTACAAGTTAAGCTAGTCAATTTGTCGAGATTTGAATTTTTCAACCTAAGATTAGGATATCTATCGGTCCTAACTCCTAGCCTTCTTGCAAGGTTTTTCATTATATTTTTATTATTTTGATATTATATTATTATTAGTTTTTAATAGATATTTATTAAGAAATAGATATTAATAAAAAATTAATAAATTTATTTATAGATAAACTGAATAAATACAATATATAAAATAATAAATATAAATCTAATAAGATATCATATATAAATAAGTGTAGAAAGGCAAATGGATCCTTAATCTTCTTCTGCTGGCTATTTAATGTGGTCGACGTGTTTATCAATGTGGGTTGGCTTACGTGTTGAATATTCCTATACACAGGGTTAATCTGTAAGCTATTAACTCTGATCTTGCACGTGATGTCCTCTTCGCTTCCAATTTCATGGGACCCATATGGTCTGCGTAAATAAAAAAGAGCTTTTTTCAGAAGAATAAGAAACGAGGGGAAAAAAAAAAAGAGTGAAATCTTCCTCTCTGGACGCAAGCTTTGTGCTTGTTTCTTCCCTTCAAAATTATACAGCTATAAATATAAATATATATATGCATATATAAGATAACTAAAATGTGACCCTATATAGGATGTAAATGAATCAAAAAAAAAATATAAAATATTTGAAAATAATTGAGTGAAGCCTGAATTTGAATTACTTAAATAATTTATTGAGTCAAGCTTAAATTTCATAACATTTATCTTGATTAGTTTATGAGTCTAATCGATTTTGAATTGAGTATAAATTTTAATCGAATTTGAATTGAATTGAGATATTAATATTATTTTAATAATAATTAAAAAAAAATTAAAATAGATAAATTAATTTTAAATAAGTTTAATCAAGTTGATTTAGAACTCAATAGTATATTATCTCAACTTGATTTTACTGCAGCACTAATCGTACATATTGTTAGGTGTTTTCACCTTATGTACATAATATAAATGAAATGAAGTTTTTAATCCTTGGTTGCTATAATATATTAATGGGTATGTGTAATCGAAGTAATGGATTGTGAGAATCAAATTGCAATTTTTAAGGAATTAAATGGATAAGTAATGGTAAATACTTTTCTTAGTTATATGTAAAATTGTATCATTAAAATATTAGGCATATATTAAAAAATATCAATCGATTATTAGTCTTGGGTTTTATGGATAAAGTATTTAAATATCCGACAAAAGATCAAGTGATAGTTATTTTGTTAGTTCAATAGAAGAATTGTAATTCTATAATCGATAATAATAATTTTGTAGAATAACTACTGTGTAAATCAAATTTAAGATAATCCTACAAGGGATGAATAATAATATTATTTCATGTTAATAAAATGACGGTATAACCCTTTTTTTTTCACACTATATAACCCATTTTAATTATACATATATTTATATTCATGGTAACGTGTCATTTTTCGAAATACAGATAAAACCACATACTAAAATATAATCTTATTCATAAGAGAAGTAGAACCTGTCCTTTCGTGGTTTTAAAAAATAAAATATATGTGTAAAATTCATGATTTTATGCTTAATGGGAAACAAAATGGAATACAAGATAATTAGCTTCGGTATAATGAAATGGGCAAAGCTCACAATGGATGCTAGATAGTTTTCACGACAATAAAAAGGAGTTAAAATTACTTGTCAAGCTTATTTGAATTGGAGAAGCTTTGAAACAATAAACCTATTCCTATATTTGCAAAACTTAAACAATAGAAAGGAATTAAATGTATATATTTGTGAAAAATGCTCCTAATAATAAATATACACTATAAATATGTGATAGGATCAAGAGTTAATTAAACTATAAAAAAAATTTTAGGGTTTTATTATATTTGTTTTAATGGATGGGTTCCATCGGACATTTGAGGGTTCCGATTCGTACTAATCACGATCCAACTATTGAAACGCTAATTATTATGTTTATTTTAATAGTTAGAAAATGAAGTTCCCTTAAATAATATATATAATTAATAAAGATTTCTTTTCTCATAACAAAACCAATTCTTTTCCAAAACTAGGTAGTTGATTCCAGAAATCGTGATTTCGTGATTTCGACTTTTAAAAGTATATTCAAAAGATTTGAAAAGAAATTGATGACGAAAAGAAAATAAGAAGAGGAATGGAACTTGGAATGATGAATTCATCTTGAGTCCATTCTCTAATACCAAACTTGACAAAAAGATTTATAAGAAAAAAAAATGTAAAAACAAAGGCAAAATATGTTGTACTAACACCTCATTTTTTTCAACAATTGAATGACGTTGATGGTAATTTTTAGAGGACTATTATGGAAAAGTGGGGTACTAATGCATTTCATAAAATTTATAAATGCAGTCAACACAATATTAAATTAAAAATAATTTATGAAACTCAAGTAGGGATGTAACCAGGTTAGTCATTAATGGTTGTAGAACCGTCCAACCCGATAAAAATCCTATAAGATAATAAGATCGGATTTGGATATACGTAAAAACCACGTAAGGTATTAGGATCGGGTTTGGATATTACTAAAATCCAATGGATACCCAATCCGTATAACCCGACCCGTTAGTCATAGTAAAAAAAAAATTATAATGTATATACACTCACTAAATGTAAACATAATAACAAGCTATATTTAAAAAGATTGGTAAAGAGAAGGTGAATTGCAACATTATTAAATTATTATTTTATTTACTTAAATATGCTAAATCTATTGAAAAAAAAAAATATGTTGCATGAGTTTGAGTTGATAATCAGGTGGGTGGTCGAACAGATAATCGAATCGATAGTCAATTGGGTAACTGGGAAGGGTAGCGGGTTTTAAAGTAAATCCTGTAGGACGGGTTTGGATATAAAAGGAAAATTCTATAGGATTATAAAATCGAATTTGATATATCCTATAGTGTAGCGAGTTCGGATTTGAATTCATATGATCTACCCAAAACTTGATCCAAACCAAGATTTAGCCCACCAAGGCTAGAAGGTTAAAAGAACCATCCCAATCTTTTCTGTAATTTTTTCCCCCTTCTGTTTCCTTTTATGAATCTTTCTAATGGGCCCATGGCTGCACGGTGAATTGGTGCATTCGTTGGTCTACATTTGTTCGGACCTATTGGCACATGTTCTTTTTATGCCTAAAAAGCAATAGATTGATTCTAAGCTAATTGCTAGATCGGACCCACATTAGTTTTTTTCTGTTTTTTTTTTAATTTATTATTTATCATTATTTTTTCCGTTTTTAATGGATTTCCTGATTCTTAGGTTTCAACAGGAGGTCGGCAAAAATTGCTATTGGGGCTTAGTTTACAAGTTACGCTAGTCAAATTGCCGACATTTGAATTTTTTAACCTAAGATCAGGGAATCTATCGTCCCTAGCCTTCTTGTACGGCGTATTATTCTTCTTCTTCTGTTGATCATTTAATGTGGCCTACGTGTTTTTGTTCGTTGGCTTACGTATTGAATAATTTTTATTTCTAACGTTTACTGTTTGATTTATCATATTATGATCATTTTGATATTATAGATTTTTATTATTTTTAAATAATAAAAATATATATTAATAATAAAATAAATAATTTTACTATAAATCAATTAAACAGATAAATACATACATAATAGAAATAAATTATAAATATAAATATAATATATATGATACAAATAAAAATTAGACAATTCAAATGTCCCAATAATGTTGCATCTGATGTCAATTTCATGCGATTCATATGGCATGCGTAAAAAGATAGAACTTTTCTCGGAAGAATAAGAAAAAAGAGTGAAATCTTCCTCTCCATACGCAAGCTTTGCGCTTGTTTCTTCCCTTCCAAATTATATAGTTATAACTTATAAATATATATACATATATATGTATATATAAGGTAACTAAAAGGTAGACTTGTCTAGGATGTAAATGGATCAAACTAGTTTATAAAATGCTTTGATTTAATTTGAATTTATTTGAATTCAATTCCAAAATAGTTGGGTGGAGCTTGAATTTGAATTACTTGAATAGCTTATTGAGTTAAGCTTGAATTTTATAACACTTACCTTGATTAGTTTATAAGTCTAATTGATCTTGAATCGAGTATAAATATTAATCGAGTTCAAACCGAATTGAGATATTAATATTATTTTAATATTAATTAAAAATATTTTTTTTAAAATAAATCGAGTTTAAATAAGTTTAATTGAGTTGAGCTTGAACTTAATAGTGTACCATCTCGACTTGATTTCATTTGTAGCATTGATGTTACATATTGTTAAGCCTTTTTTACCCTATGATACATTGTATAAATGAAATGAAGTTCTTTAATCCTTGGTTGCTATAGTATAATAATGAGTATGTGTGGTTGAAGGAATGAATTGTGAGAATAAAATTGCAATTTTTAAGGAATTAAATGGATAGGTAATAGTAAATACCTTTTCTTGGTTATATGTAAAAATGTATCATTAAAATATTAGGCATATATTAAAAAATATCAATAGATTATCGGTCTCGGGTTTCATGAATAAAGCATAAAGTATTTAAATATACGAGAAAAGATAAAATGATAGTTATTTTGTTAGTCCAATAGATGAATTGTAATTCCATATTTGATAACAATAATTTTGTAAAATAAATACCGTGTAAATCAAATTTAAGATAATCTTACAAGGGACGAATAATAATATTATTTCATGTTAATAAAACGACAGTATAACCATTTTTTCGCTACACTATATAACCCATTTTAATTATACATAGATATATTCATCGTAACGTGTCATTTTTCAAACTACAAATAAACCACATACTAAAATATAATCTTACCCATAAAAGCAGTAGAACCTCTCCTTCCGTCCTTCTGAAAAAGAAAATATATGTATAAAATTCATGATTTTATGCTAAATGAGGAACAAGATGGCATACAAGATAATTAGCTTCGGTATACTGAAATGGGCAAAGCTGACAATGGATGCTAGATAGTTTGATGATAATAAAAGGAGTTAAAAAACTTTTTTAAATTTATTTAGTATATAAATGCATTAAATGAAGTTTAGCATCATATTGATGAATTAAGTGAAATTTTAAAGAAAAGTAAAATTATTAAAGCGTTGATTAGATGATTGTTTGAAAGGAAGATAAGCAACAACAACTAGAAGTTGACTTAGAGGGGTGTTGAAATGATGAATGTGTATAGATGTCGTAGGAAGAGGCATAAAAAGAGATACAAACAAACTTGACTTCTTGAGCGCATGAGTATGATAGAAGATTAAATCAAGTAAATTCTACCATTCTTAGATTATTCTTCATTGAACAAGTTTTTTGATCTTTCTTGATGAAATTTCAATGAAAATTCTGCATTACTCTCAATCTTAGTAATATGTTGAATGTCTATCAAACAAGGAGATGGACCTCCTATTAATAAATGTGGAGGTTGATACTAACATTGGATGACACACAGATGGCTGGTTAAGATCAAGCACTATAGATTGTAGTAAGATCATTCATAACGATTCAACAATTGATATTGAAGTCTTCTTTTCTTTAGTAGTATATTGGTCCTCGAAATGAACTTGAAGAGAGTCTAAGGACTTTTGTTATATATAAAAAAGTCTAACCTTCTTATAAAACAACCAATTTTAATAGAAAAGGGCTTATGACCATATTTTAGTCTACACAACCCCTATTTAGTTAAACAAAACTCAAATTAGCTCATAAATATTTTTTTAGTGTACTTTTTGTGTGCAAGAAAGCCAAATAAGGCCAACAGTGGAATAAATAGGTCAAGCAATCCTACCAAACCAAATTTCCCTAAGACAATTTTTTTATGGATTCAATTTTCTAAAACTTGTCACTATCCAGAAAGATCTGGTCCATGACATTAAATTGGGCCATGAGTCGAATTATTAAAATGACTTTCTACAACTATCATTAAATAAGTGGAACAAAAAAAAAAAAAAAAAAACAGCATTAAGATTGTTTGGCATGCTCACAATAACGGTGAAAATCTATGATGGTTCACATCATTGACGAAAGAAAGTTATGTACTGACTTGTAAAACAAGTTTCTTTTTTAATATCTTATTCATTATATTCAAAACCCTAATAAAATTCTATTATAGTAAAATAAGATAAAAGTAAATCTAACCTAAGTAATAATCTCGATAAAATATCTAAATCTAAAAATTTTTATGCCATATGGCCAATGACATTGGCACAAGCTCCTACATGTTTGCATGTGTTGATGATCTCCATCATATTCTTGAAGAGTTTATTGATTAAATGAGCAGATATGAAAAGTTGAAGCTAAGTTTTCTAAAAGAAATAATGTTGTTTAAATATTAAGTTGTTTGGAGATTCAAATCTAAAAATAAAATAAAGGTAAGATATAATCCTATTTTTAGGGGATATAGAGATATGCTAATATGGCCATCATACAACTAATAAGATATATAAATTTCAAATTCAAGTTAGATTTTGAAGATTAATATGTAGATATCTAAAAACTCACAAGAACACTTTTGAATGAGATATTATTATTAAATTAAAAAATGTGAATGTTTGAATTATTTGGGGATAGGGAAGTAAGATATTAGTTTCAACATATGAGGAAGTTATCTCATTTTTCTCACCCAAATAATTATATCAGCAAAAGAACATTGGAGACAAGTACATAAAATTTGGAAGTTCAAAAAATTAAGAGAACACACACACACACACAATTATCAAAAGCTAACTCGATCATTCAAACTTTCATTTGTGCTAACAATTTTATTTCATTGTTTATTATTTTATTTATGAGCAAAATTTTTAGAAGTGTCTTATTACTTTGTCCATGAAATTTTGGTTGTAAATTGAAAATTACTATATGAGGATTGCAAATAGCTCTATAGATTAGTAGGTAGTTTTGGTGAAGCTAGAAAAGCTAAATATAGAGAGATGAATTCAATTTGACACTAAACAAACTATTTGTAAATTTAAATCTCTTTTATTATTAAATAGTGCAAAATACCCGTGTATAAGATGGGCCCCCAATGTGTAATCAAAAGGCTTGTGATTACTTTTACAAATTTTAAATTTGACATAGTTTAACTAACTTGGGGTTAACATGAGCGCAATTTAAGTTTCGTATGTACATAAAAAACAAACTCAATACCATTTTGTTATTAATATTGTTTAAAAGAAAATGTGACTAATAAAAGTAAATAAATTATTGATGCATCCTTAGAAGTTGGACCTACTCTGTAAGGTATAGCTGCAAATTTAGGTGGGCTGCAAGCCAAACCTTTGACCCTGGGGATAGTTGTGCAAGTCTACAAATTTGGGTACATACTGGTTGTATTTTTTCAGACCTAAGTTGTGAGAATTTCTAAGCGAACACCAAACATTGGCAACTTATAGAGTTACTTATTCTATAATTTGGTCTTGAACATTTTGGTTTAGGACATGAAATCTCAACGAATTTGTTAAATATATATGTATATTTTCATTTATAGTATAGTATACTGTAAAAATAAGAGGCAATTAGTATTTATCCTTATTTTTTTATGTGCACTGATGCTATAGCATTTTGAAACTTGGCCCACCACTTATTCACCAACTCAATTTTCTTTTTCTTTAGAAAAATATTGACATCAAATTAATTCATAGTGTTTATTTTTTTCTTTTGTAATTAACTACCCCCATACATATCTTTCTTTTGAAATCATGTGAACTATATGTTAATAAATAAAATGTATTTGTCCATATAATACAATCTAAACAATTTGAAAACGAACAAAGAAAGCCTTTCATAAAAACATTTAGAAAATATCCTTTGCTGAACCTCGGAGGTGGAATGTCTTAAAGGAGAGAAAAAAAAAAGAAAAAAGGAAGAAAGCCCACTTATATTAAGGAGTGTATGAATATGGGTGTATCATTATATGTGTAGATTCTGGCTGAAGAGACTATTTAAATTTCCATGTCCGGGCCCAGTATAATAATGGCAAGTTTAGACATCTGCAAAATAGGCCTATGAGTTGGGCAGGCCCATACTATGAGACCGCATCTATTATGACAATTTTGTAAATATAAAAAGGTAAAAGTAATTGGGTAACAAATGTCCATTTTATCAATCAAAGGATCTCTTTTTCAATAAAAATAGTAAAAATTGTGTGTCAAGGTTAAGTCTCAGGATTTATTCTTAACACACATGTATCTATAATATTTTAAAACTCTCTCGAATTTAAATAGAATACGAAAAGAGAGAAATTACAATGAAAACGGAAATAAATTGTTTATGTTTAAAAAAGGATTTCAATCAATTCTACTATTGATCTTTGTTTTTGAGTCTTGAAAGATATATATGTGTGTGTGTGTGTGTTATCTTATATGTGTTGGATTTATTTTTTTTATATATTTTAATAAGTTATGATTATTTTTCCATACTTACTATTTAAGTTTAAAATGATATTGAAATTAATGATATTTATGTTATTGCGACATAACTTAATATTTCCATATGTCATGCTATTTATTTAAGTATATGAGTTTGTATAAAAGTAAAGAGGAAGTTGTACTTCAAAAGTTTTATCTGGATGTAATTTTCCCTAATTTTATTGTCATATTTCCATTGCAATTGCAATTTCAATAGAGAAATGAAACGATGGTTGGTTTACTACTTAGACTCCTCGACTTTACATCTATCTAAAACATTTCAAATTCCTTTATACTTGAGTCCCATCCTTCCTTCTTGCTATTTATAATTTGACAAAAAGTTTCCTATTTATGAGCATGGAACAAATCTCTTGTATATTACTCTCTTTAGGTCCTTATAAATTACCACCTAGACACAGAATCAGATCTAAACCGTCGAATCTGGGTTCCAGAAAAAAGTGGAATTTGGTCTAGTTCCCACGGTTTGATTCAGGTTCCTCTGGAACTAAGAATCGTAAAATTAAAAAATATAAAAAAATTCAATTAAATAACTTTATTTAATTTAAGTAAAAAAATAATGTAAAATAAACTTTCAACTTCAAATAAGATTGGACATAATAATAATAATTATTTATAGCCTATTAGTTAAAATAATTTTCTAATTATACATTTATTTATGTACAATCACCTATACTTTTTTAGTTGTTATGTTAATAATATGGCATTATAAAAAAATTCAAAATAAAAATAAGTCTCACAAACACAAACACAAAAATAAGTCCCATATTGATAAGAAAGAAAAGTTATTCAGATCAAAAGTTATATATACTTAAGAACACATGGTTTCAAATATATTTATTACTTTTTGTTATTAATAACAATACATTAAATGTAGTGAATATGAAATAATTTTTTACCAATTCAAGTGTAAATAATTTAATATATATTTTTAATTACACTTTTTTTTTATAATATTTTCCATTCTTTATTTTTTTTTCCTATTTTTGTTTGAGACGAATTAGGTGGTTTTGGGGTGGAACCTGCTAGACCCACTACAACTGGGGGGTCCCTGGTCGGATTGCCATCCTAGGGCCGGTGCTTGATTCAAGAACCGATGATGATACATCGGTCAGTTTTCGGTTTAGAACTGGTTCGTGATAATGTCTATCACCACCATATATTTGTGATCTCAAATGCCTCTCGCTTATGTTTCTGCTCCACCTCTCCTAACCCTTAAAGAATCAATGAATCCCCCTCTCTTCTCACCTTCTTCTCTTTATATATGAATGTATTCTAAGTATTTACAATGTTATTTAAGAATTTGTTATTCTCGATTGATGATTGTCACTGTCTCCAAATGCAATATTCTATTCCTTGCCTAGAATAACAACTCCAGGTATTTAAATGTAGTCATTCATTAAAGCCGGTCTTTTCTTGACCCTTTTTCTCCTATCAATTTCCTCCCCGCTAAAAATTGACCTTCTCCACAAGGTTAAAATCTAGGTAATCCAGCTAGAAACCATCCAAATCTAACCATAAGACTCCTATTGAAGTAATAACTATGGTACTTGAATGGTTTTTATCCAAAGACTTGGCAGATCCCAACTTGTCCTTGAAAAACTGGTCACATGTTGTTGGTGGGAAAAATCTGATCACAAATGTTGTGTCGATGATAGTTAGTACTCAGTAGAATGTATAGGGACTGGGATATGATGATGGAAATGTAGTTGAACCTTTTAGTGTAATTCTTAATAAAATAGCATATCCTATGTGTCATAGTACTTACGAAGGTTCATAGAATATGTGGTGACCATGGAGAAACGACCCAATAAAACTGTAATGAGTTTGTAAAGTTATGATTTTGCAAACTCCAAGTACTTTGGGTTAAAATGAAACTCATCCTTTGTCCATCTACTAATTTCTGTATCTAAACATGAGTTGTCCACATACTAGGATGCAATGAATCCACATCCTATCTTGAGTGCCCAAAACAGAGGACATAACATTTGTGGTGCTTCCTGGTTGTCTGATGGTTAAAAATTTAAATTTAAAACTAAATGTTCAAGTCCCATTCCAGATTGGTATTCCAAAACTGGCAATGATGAGGGAATAGTGTCGATAAAACGCTGGCCACCCAAATTATCTTAGAAAACAAATTTGCTAGCGATAATCGGGTTTGATGAAAACAATCCTCCTGAGCTTGACCAAAATTAGAGACATTGATATGATTTTAAAAGTTGAGCAATGTATGTTGAAAATAATGCTTCAAATCATCCCAATCTATAAAGCATGGCTGTTATAGTTCTTTGTATTGATGCCTTCACTTGTGTGTTCATTAAAGCGTCTTTTAATGCCCCTATGTCAATCTTACGAACTTTTTGTTGATAGTCATGTTCCTCCATCAAAACAAAGGCTGTTCTTGTATCATCAATATATTGTTATGTTATGGGTTGAGATGCTTGAAAACTGATTTCTGCTTGCTCAATTTTGTCCCCTGCCTCGAAAACAGAATTTGACTGAATACCATCCTTAAAATTTGCAAATCGAATCTTACATATCACCGAGGAAGAATCCCATGTCGACAAGAGTTTATTTGTTGACATCCACTTAAACCATCCAAGTGCATCTCCTTCCATTGCCAAGGACACTAGATTCAATCTCTCATTGAGTAACACATGATGAAAACCAAATAGTGATTAGCTTTAAGAATCCATCCGTTTGGATCTTGACCCGAAAATATTGGTAATTCTAAGTTGTTGCTTGTCATTAATGAATTTGAATCATTCACAATATCATGAGAAATTGATGAACTTTGAAAATGATCATATAGTCCATATTGTGTCTGATTCTCATGTTTCTCCTTTGCCATTTGCTTTTGAACATATTACACTACAAAATTCAGATTCTTTTCAACACTATTCAATGCATTAAACTTTTCATCTAGTGCTTGAATTTGTTTAGAATGAATCGAAACCTCTTCTTTCACCCTAAGCACTGCTCTTGATTCATCCGTCATGGCAGGTATCATCAAGAAAATGAACAAGAATTAACCAAGAGTCAAGATCAAAATGAAAGCACCAAATTGATAGGCCTAGAGCTGTTTTGGCCCAAATGCATTAAGAAACCCACGAAGACAATTCCAACCACACAACATAGAGTTCGATCCACACACACCAAATAAAGTACAAGAATACAATTCAAAATACTAAATCATATCGTATTCCGAACTACCATAATGTCTATTCTTTAAACCATTATTCTCAATAGTTTCGGAACCCTAATATGAAGAACTCTCAAATCCTAAAATAGAAAGAAAGAATAATGCAGTAGCATACCATATGGACACCAACGCTATGATTGAGGGAAAGAAAGATAAAATCTTCAACACCAATTGTTTCTCTTCTTGCCTTCTTCTCTTGATATATGAATGTATTCTAAGTAGTTACACTGTTATTTAAGAATTTTTATTCTCGACTGGTGATTGTAACTATCTTCAAATGTAATATTCTATTCCATGCCCAGAATAACAACTCTAAGTATTCAAATGTAGTCCTTCAAAAAAGTTGATCTTTTCCTGACCCTTTTGCTCCTATCACCTCTCTTTGGATACAAATTCAAGGTCCTCTTCCTCTTTTCTCTCTATACACAAATTAAGCTTATAATCCCTATCTGCCTCCACCAAAATTTTCAATTGCTCTTCTATATTGGTAGCATTGTTATATCCATGTCTACCATCATCATCTCCATTTTGGTCACCGTTGACTCCTCTACCATGAACACTTCCAATCGACTATTTGCTCGTTTCATTGTATTCTAATCATTTTGGTATCATATCTTTATCATTTTCAAATAGATATTTGTCAAGAAATAGATATCGATAAAAACTGGCATTTTTACTCATAAAAAGATTGAATAGATACGATACAAATATAATATAGATAAGTTACAAATACACATATGATACGGATATAATATAGATAAAAATGAGACTATCCAAACAGACCCCAGCTTCAATACAATTAATAACTTTGCAATAACAATATTAACCAACTATCGCAATAAAACCTGCCAACCTTCTTCAAACCTCAATTTATTACCTCAATTTTTTTTTTTCAATTTTTAAAGAAAAGATAAGACAGTGAAACATTTTTCCATGAATTGGTTACCGGATTATTATGATACAATTTGTAGGTGAGAAAGTCGAGCTTGTATTGATCAATGAAAGAACGTGCAATTGAAAACAAGTTAGACCTATGATTTTTATGATATTTTAATATGTTCAAGGGAAACAGCATAGATATGGATACAGAGAATGTTAAGAGGAATACTAATGAAAACCATGTTTGGAGCCAAAATCAAAAGAAATTGATAAAAACATAAGGGATTACAGAGTACCCTCTATTGTTATTAAAATGACTCAAAACGAGTTCATATAAGGAGAGCACAATCAAATGAGTTTCAATGTTCAATGACTGAATGAAACCTTAAATTAATTAAAAAATCACGTTAGAAGCATAATTGTAAATTTTTTACTTGACTAAATTGGTGAAAATTGATAACATTATATAATTAACTAATTCTGAAAACATGAAAATATATATTTATTTTAAACAACCAAGAAGGATTAATAAAATGCTAAAAAAATAGCCTTGTTGAAGTTTCATAAGAATTAGAATTCAATAAACCATCAAGTTATAAATTCAAATTCATAATAGCTAGATGGGGTAATTAATTATATAAAAATGAGTGAAGTTTAGTTAGTTAATTAAAAAATTTGGCAAAAAGTTTATTTAAGCGTAAAAATTGGTAAAGTTAAGATATGAAATTGACACTTTTAAATTTTAAATTGTTAACTAAAAATTAGTGTAAAAATTGGTAAAGTTAAGATATTAAACTGATACTTTGAAATTTTAAGTAATTAACTAGAAAATGAGGTAAATTTTAAGTACTAAATGTGACAATTACCCTACTTTTAGATTTCTATATTTATTTACTATGAGCTATATAAGTTGGACCAAAAAACCTAATAAAATTAAATTTCAAGGATTCAAATCTTGTTCATCTCTATAAACCTATTCCTGCATTTGATACGTGGAGTAATTGTTTTATGAAATTTTTCTTATCACGGAATGAGAATTTGCAATATCTTTACCTCAATAAAAGGAATTAATATTCCATAGCGTAAAAACTGGTAAAATTCTAGTATTTTGCAGCATCTTTGTTCCAAATCTTTCGTTTTCCCATCTTTATGTAGTCAACAAATGGTGGTGACTCTTTGTAGCATGTTATATTACTACAGTTTTTGAATAAAAACAACCGATTTTCTTCACCCGGTCTGCTGGGACAAGTTCAATTCAAGGTGGCCAACTGAAAGCATCGACAGGAACAAGTTCAACTCAACCCGAACTCAGTATGAAATCAGACTCTTGATCAAGTTCGAGTTCTGAATTTCGAGTTCATTTTCAGGCATGGGCTCAATAACGTTGGTTGTGGCTTGATTCAATTTGTTTAAATCCCTACTTTGGAGCATGATGTCCAGGACACTGATAAAGACATGTAAGTGAATGTAGACAAGCTCTAAACCACCCAAACCAACAGAAAAAAAGAAAAAAAAAAAGGCTGATTAGTTCACTTTAAATTACTCTACAGGAGGTATGCCTTAGTACATAGTGTGTTGATATGGTAAAAGGGGAAAAAGAAGGACAAATTGAAACAAAAGCAGGAAGCAGAATCCTAAGAATCCTAGAAAATTAGCAATAGAAAGCCAATGAATGATGCACAAACAACAGCAACAAGACCTTTTCCTCCAAAAAATGCCTTGACCAAGTACATAGCAACATCGGCAGTAATTTTTCTTCCCTGGCCGACAAGGACAACACGACGCCTCCCCGAAAACGCTAGCAACACGAGCACGGTGATCCATGTCATCAGGGTGGCGCGAGCTGCTACCACAAGCAATGCTGCAGTTAGCAAGACACCAGCAAGTGGCAAGATGGGTGTATAGATGGCCAGCCAAAACCAGCAATTCCTGGGGTTTATGTAACATAAGAAAACATGCAACGTTGCTAGGAACGAGATGACTAATGTTGTTGTGGTTGTCGTTGTTAGCTTTGTTTGGTTAAGATCCATGACACTAAACTTTGTCTCAAAATGCATAATTATGTTGATATGAAGGGGGAACTAGAGGGGAAAATCTGGTTGTTGATGATTTATATTTTGTATTGTTTTGCTGAATAATTAACAGGGCTTATGAAGGAATCATTATTAAGTGGAAAGGAATTGGAAGCCATGTGATGCACATGATGGAGGTTGGGAAGTGGTGCTGCCTAAAGTGTTTAATATTGTCAATCATTCTAATATCGTGTAAATTCACTTGATATACTCAATTTTTTAACGTCATTCCCGTGATCATGTTTTGTTATGGACAACACTACTTTTTACATGCTTCATGGCAATGTAAGCTTTCGAGTACTTATTAAAAGGTGATTTATTTATTTATTTTTTCTTTTGTTAAATTCTATAAAGTTGATTATACAATTTATTTGAAAATAAATTTGTCTTCTAACATGTTTATAACATAATTGTCATGTTTGGTTCTTAAATTTTATTTATTTTTACAATTAACCATCTAAACTTTTAAATTTTATAATTAACTACCGCAATTTTATCCATTTTTGCAATTAACAACTTTATCCAAGTTCTTAATATATATATTTTTTTAAATTTTAGATGATTAATTATAATAGAAGTAAGATATTATGGACACCTTTAGCCCATCTTTATGTAACTGTCCTAATAGTCCGTTAGCATTTCTTTTTGCACAAGCCTGACCAATAGGGCAGTTTTAAAATGATGGAAGATGTTGGTCATCTTAATATCTACTCTATTATGGAAATATCACAAAAGTAAGTTACCTATGTTTGCCTTTGTAATTACTGATATTTTTGTCTTTCTACAAATGTATATCTAATATTATTTAAGCACCTAAGGGTCCTTGTTGAGAAATAGCAGAAAAAATGCAATATTTAGGAGCCCAAAATCAAATAAAACAATATTTTTGAAACCAAGAACGGTTGTTGGCTTAATGAAAAACAATACAACTCATGTATTTGTTAAGTTATTTATATTTTTAAAACTAAAGAGGTTTTGATGTTCTTTTGTCTTTCTTTTCCTTAATTGCCCCTTTAATATTCCCTCTAAACTTAAATCATTCTTTTATTCCAATAAGACTTAAAAAGATTAATTTAGGGTCTTTTGATGACTCTAGTATGGCTTTGCAATTTCCATTGAAACTGTATGTCTACACAATTTTATTACATTCCACTATTTTAGGAGAAACTTTTTCGCTCCTCCTCCTTCTCCTTTTTATATTTATTTTACATTTTGATGTACATTCTCAAAATTTTCTACATTGTAATTGCTTGTCTCCATATACAAAGCTTTACATAATACATGGTTTGTAAACCCAAAAAATTAATGAAAAATGTAGAATAGATAGTAAACTTATAGTTTAGTAAAATTTCTAGAATGATCTTAGAAATAGAAATGAACTCATTTATAGTTAAAAACCTGAAAAGAAAATTCTTTGATCCTAACAGATACCAAAGACAAGATTTCATATCTTGAGCAAATAACTCAAAATATAATTAAAAGTAGTTCTACATTTCAAAAACAATAAAAGAAAACCCCTTTATAGAATGTGTTAGCTATAAAATGATAACTAAAAGATGAATCACTAGTGTTAAAAATATGTCATAAGAATGAAAATAGATCCGTAACTAATAATCTAGACTTTAGAAAAATATTTGGATTGTACCATTGATATAGTTAGAAAATTTGGAGTCTATAAGTACTAAAACCCCAATTTGACCTATTAGGCCTAGAAAATCTTAATCGCGTAAGATAAATTTGAAAAATTATTTAATCGCTTAAAATTTAAATTCAAGATTGAACTTAAATAATCTAAAGAATTTATAGGAGCTTTAGATAAACTTTTAGAAATAAAACTCCAAATGACTGATATACAAATACCCGTATGAATTGTATTTGTTGAGTTAACTTAATTAATTATTCATACAAGGATTAAATTACATAAAACAAAGTAATTTATGGTGGGAAAGTGGGCTGGAGACTTTGGTTGCTACTGCTGCTAGGATTCATGTTGAGATCATCTCCAAGTTGAGCAAATTTTACACTTCAAAAGTCAAATGAAAAAGACTTAACAACCACTCACAACCTTATTAAATGAAGATTTGAAGCTCCAAATGAAAGCTAGAACGTGAGAAATATTGCACCAGAATTTTCGTGAAACAGCAAGCAAGGAGACACACAGCGCACACACACACACTCTTACCAAAACTAGCCTAAGTAGCATCGGAATTTAGCCTACAAAAGTTGAAAAATGTTGACCCAATAACCACCAATGAAACTACACTAACTGTACACATAGATAGTCTATTATTGACTTGCAAAGTTTGATAAGAAACACACACACAACTGACTTTGATGTTGAACATATTCGGATGAAAACAGCCCCTACAAGCCCCTATTTTCGCGTCCCCAAAAGAGCCTCTTCATAGCACATATCAATCCTTGTTTGATTCATATAAATAGGTGGTAATTATCAACAAGAGAAACACCTTTAATCACTAACAACTAATCAAAAAATCGGACCCCCCAACTAACACAAATAGCCCCATTTCTTCTCCAAAAACTCCACCGTTACAGCAAAGGAGAAAAGAACAACAGAGCATTTAAGCCTCTAATTTTTCTTACTTTGATCCATGATATAAGCCTTACTCCTTAACAACCTAAAGCACTATAATTAGACCCTCTTTCACCTACAAACAACAACAAGAAACTAAAGAGAAATAGCTTTTGATTTTCTTAACTTCACTAAAGTTCTAGGGATCAAGAACTAAAGGTAAGGATGAAGTTAGTTTAGCTAATTTATTTCTAAACTTCTAACTACTTATTCTATTATCTCCTAACATAGGTTTCGGTTCACAACAAGAAGGAGAAGATATCTACATTCAATCAACCAACTAAAGTAAAAATCATATCAACTTGGAGTTACATTATGATCAAGTATAGAAACTAGGAAATTGATGATTGAATGGTTTTGTAAGAACATGTATATCCAATTGAGTAGATGATTATCATGCTGGGAAATTCGGATCTAGAAGAAGAAAGAAATCAAACCAAGCTTGTTAAATGAATCTTGAAGGACGTTGAACTATATGAATAAACTGTATTGATACGTTTATCCTAAGGCAAAAATGACCCCATCAATAGAAAGTACATGAAAAATCTTATGCAATTGACTACTCGTTTGTTAAAAATAGATTAGCTATCATAAAAACGAAAATTCACTTTCACTATCAAAATTCTCAAGAGTTGCAGAGCTGTTCTTTTGTTTTTCACCAACTTATAGATCTTGTTTAGTGAAAATAACATCACCAATGGATTATACTAAAAAATCTTATGAAAATGACTATTTATTATAAAAAAAACGGACTAGGAATGATTTAGATATCACAAAAACAAATTTTAATTAGAGCTATCATGTTTTCACTCGAAAATTGCATAATTAATTTATAAATTTGAACATCTTACACATCTCTTTTATCAAAAACAACACCACAAATGGAAAGTACTCTAAGAGTACTATTTACACATTGAAATTAGATTAAAAATGAGTGAGATATTAAAGAAACAAAAACTCACTAAGAAGTTGTCACAACATTCACACACACACGCATTGAGCGCTCAACCATGTGCTCTATGGGTGCTTGGTGCTCACCCCATGAGTGCTTCATATGTGCTCAATAAGTGCCCTACAGTCGCCCTATGCCCGCTCCAGAGGTGGTCTATGGGTGCCCCTAGCCTAGCCCCTGAGTACTTAATTTGCACTCTTAATTTTTCTTAACATATTTGAACATATATACATCTATTTTATATATATGTAGATATATATCCTTATGAACAAGTATATCTATAAAACTAGATTTATTTTATTTTTTTATTCTAGTTTATTTATTCTTCAAGACACCATACATATTATGATCTTAAAAATAAAATTGAAGTATGATAAACATTTGATATATATATATAATTATAATTAAATAATAGAATATAACCTTATAAATAATAGAAATTTTAAATTACAAAAGACAAATAAGGTTGACAAATGAAGAAATAAATAAAAAAATTACTACCAAAAGTTGTGATACTAAATTAAAGGACGAGGAAAACACCATAAATAAAAAATATAGATATCAAATATGACCAAGACAAGCAAAACAAAAATAAATATTAAATAATAAATATATGTTATCATAGGATCATTACCTTAAAAGACCAATACGGATAATAGAAATTAAATCAAATATCAATATAGGACAATTAGGCACTTATAGGAATTTAGTTACATAATTTATGTTTTATTGATGAATATTTCTATTCATCTCAATAGGTGATCTTGATACTGTTGAGGACTTTCCAATCGATCACTAAGGTTAGACAAAATGAATAGCTGAGTACCTCAAACTTATTACATTATTTGTGTTTGTAGCTTAGCTGTATTTGTAATGGAAAGATAATAAGAAAATTTGCTATGCGGGTTTATGGGAATTGTATGTTGTATGATTTGTTGGTTGCTAAGCTACACTAATAACAGTGGTAATAGAACTCCTTGTGAACTCGCTGCTTGTATAGCATGTTGATTGTTTGTATAATGTTTGATCGCCTTAAACTTGACTAAAAACTATTAGTACCATAAAGGAAATGGACATGCATTGCATAAATTGCATAACAAAAGCGTGGCAATCTACTACGTGTTAGCGTTTCAATTCTCTAGTAATGCTTGATTTTTCTAGGCAAGATGCTATTAGTAAAACGCAAGATTACCTTTATTCCGTCGATTTTATGGGAACTAACTAGTTAATGAAGGACTCCTGCTCATGATATCGTTTTGAAATGACTAACACTTAGTGGAGTTTCTAAGGCTTGAAAATAAGAAATGAGTGTTAAGATATGTTTAATAATTAAAGTAAGACTTGTTGTTTTCTTGTATGCTTAGTCTCTCTTGGGTAGGTGGTCCATAGATAAGGATTTCCTTCAACCCTGATGAAAGGACGTAAATCTCTACCCTGTTTGGATTCCGAATTATCCAAGCTTATAATTGTGCATATGCTTGATTGATGCATTACGTATGGTTGATAATTACATATTTGATATGTGGTAAGTTATGATTATTCACTGAGACCGTGGTTTATGCTCACAGTCCTACAGTCCTTACAGGTTAACTATCCGACCTTGATTGGTACCCTCACAAAGCTTAGCACCGGTAAGATTCTAAAGCTCGAAAAATTTCGAGATAGATAGGATTTTTATTTAGTGATATGTATTAAATGATGTTTAACATCATTTTTATATTATGAGGACTTTACTTAAGTTATGGTTTGTAATATCTTATTATTCAGACAGTATGAAGTAAGTTATATTTACAGTGATGTATTTTTATGAGTATTCGTTATTCTTATCATTGCAACCGAAAAGATCTTATTTTGTTAAAATATATCATTTTCCATGGAAAACTAGTATTAACATGCATATGTGATTCTCTCTATGTTTCCCAATTTTTTTATATACAAGTTTTAAACATCAGATAGTATCATATCATAATATGTATGTTACTACCAGGGTACTCTTGAGGCATGATATGGTTGCTACTCATTTCCAATTTTGCAATGGGAATGTATAGTTCTCTTTTTTCCTTTGCATTTAAAAATTAAACCAACTTATTTTGCACCAACTTACCACTCTTTCTCACTTTAATTCTCTTTCTAATCCTATGACGAGTTAAAATTTCATGTGATGATTTTAGTCCAATTATTTTGTCATAGTTTAGTTTTCTTCTCTTCGAACAAAATAATCATTAAGCACAATGATTTCATATTCTTAATATATATATATATATATATATATATTTCACTTTTACACACTTAATGTGACATCAAGTTTTGTTAGAGCACACTTGCATAACCCACTAACTAACCTTATATTTCAAAACCCTATGATTGTTCTTTTCCTCTCTATCACTTCTCACCCTGCCTCTTTCCTTAAGCTAAGTCTCGAAGCCATATTTTCTTTAAATATACTTTGATTCATAATTCATAATGCATATGCTATTGATGACTATGTGTTTGTGTGCTTTCTGGAATTGCAAGTAATGAAAGAACGCCACTAACTATTTTGAGTTAGTCATACTCTCAAGCCCTAATTTTAGGGGTATAATTCCTGATCCCCTTCTTTATTCTTTACTTTCTTTATTTACATCACATGTATTTACTATAGTTGGATATTGTTGTAGTAGTTAAAATACGCTATATTGCAGTTGTTAGCTATTTACAATCGGTTGAACTTTTTTGTAACCTAACTCTATTTTGAACCACAAGCAGTAGTCATTAGTCCAGCTTGGTCTTGTTTTACTCCTCATGCTTAACCTTTGATTCTGGTTCATAACATTTTTCCCCCTCCTATGAGAAACAACCTTGTCCTCAGGATTGAAATGATGATAAAGTTTTTTGAACTTAGATAGATCTTCCCACGACACATCCTTTATAGTAACTCCTTTCCACTGAACCAAAACCTGAGACACTTCAATACCCTACTATACAATAATTTGAAAATCCATAATAGCGAAAGGCTCTAGAATTGGATTATAATGGCAAGCATGAGGAGGTAATTCCCATTATGGAATAGCAGTCTCATGAGCCAATTTGAGATGCAAAAATTGAAATACATTGTGGAATTTAAAATTATAAGGCAACTCAATGTAATAGGCTACCTCGCCAATCTTTCGTAGAACTCTGAAAGGGCCCTAAAATTGTTAAGAAAGATTAGTAAACATTCCTGCTAATGATCTCTATTTGTAACAGGAGCTTAACAAACACCATATCTCCTTCTTGAAATTGTGCATCTAATCTATGCTTATTAGTTTGCCTCTTCATTCGATCTTGAGAAAAAAATAAATGTACTTTTAAAACTCTCAAGATCTCATTTCGAGTAAAAATATCTAAGCCTACAACTTTCAACTTAGAAATGCTTCAAAAATACATAGGCAGAGTCATGGTTTTCACCTATACACAACCTCAAAAGGGTGATTCCAGCTCCTGAATGGTATGAAATATCGTATGAGTACTTGGCCCATGCCAAAAATTTAACTCACTTAGCTAGTTTCTCTATAACAAAACTCCTCAAATATTGATGTAACTCCCTATTCAATACCTCAGTTTACCCATCTCTTCGAGGGCAATATGAACTACTCATACACAACTTAGTGCCACTCAATCAAAATAATTCCCTTCAAAATTGGCTCTTAAAAATTGGATCCCGATTAGATTCTATTAATACTTATTCTTGTTCCATTATGAGCTACACTTAGGTAAGGTACATGAGAAAAAAGAGTCTTAAAGGAAAAAATATGTCAAAATCTACATGGCTATATCATTATTGTCCAATGTTAAAATTTCACATTTCATTAATATT
This sequence comes from Combretum micranthum, assembly GCA_024138025.1. NCBI lineage: Eukaryota > Viridiplantae > Streptophyta > Magnoliopsida > Myrtales > Combretaceae > Combretum > Combretum micranthum. Next base: position 48,922 of record JAMXBD010003664.1, on the reverse strand, counting down.
AATATTCTTGGCAACAACAATAAAACTTGTCTAAATTTCCTTCTAAGTTAACTAGATGTAAAGAGGGATAAAAACCATTTCTTAACTTCTATTGTTGAGTAATATATGTGTATAGATATGTATATGGTATCACTAAAAGGTCGATAATAAAGTACGATTATATAATAATTAATTAATTTATATACATAATATACCGTAACTTATCTTTATTAAAAGCAAGTTATGTATTTAACAACTAATAGTATTATGTAATAATATAAGGATAGGGTTAAAAGTAAAATTGTTCCCATTTTCTTATGTAATTAATGTTGTTAATAATTCAAATTTTTACTTGGCATTCAACATGGAAAGGATAAAAAATATACAAATATATCATATATCTTCAACCATGGGATGGAAACAAATGGAATATGAAACTATGTGTATTACTTGTTTATTCATATATGTCACTACTGTACATAGAATTACTTCTTCACATATACACACACATACACATATCCACATTTTGTTTAAAATTTTTGCAGCTTCAAAACTATAGCATATCTAGCACTTTGTTATCATTTAAATATTTAAATTTACAAAAAAATGTAACACAGAGTAAAGATTAAAATTCTATTAACATCTTAAGAAATAATACAACTTGCCTAAAATAATAGATAATTTGAATATGTTAAAATATTTATCAAACCATTATATATATTGATAAAAAATGGTAAGATTATAGAGATGAGAACTCACAAGTCGCATGACAATGACAAAATTGGTTAATTCATTGACGTTGATGATTAGAAAAAAAATGGATAAAGAAAACATCATCACATATAGAATGGATCAAACTGGAACAGCAATGTCACTGGAGTTGATGAAGTGCCCTTGTTGTAAGGACTATAAAATATATAAACAACAAAAACTTAAAATAAGAAGAGAGTGATCAATTAAGTTAGAATAGAGTTTAGGTCATACGTTATTGTCAAATGTGAGTTCTTTAACATTGATAGAGTTGCTAGTGGCTTATTAGAAAACTCCAATGCTTCTAGTGAATCAAGCTAGAAAGAAGACATAGGAAAGAGAAGATGTAGAGATGGAGAGGAAAATGAGGTTCGTCGATGTCTAGATGACTATAGTTGTGGTCAAAATTGGTCAAGATGAGTTAAAGTGTAAGTTAAATTGACAATAGATAGAGAGAGACAGATTAGACTAAGCTCCAAGTAAAGCTTGCCAAGTAAAGTAGGATGATGATGATGATAATAAATGATTAGTAATAGGTAATATATATTTACGAGTAAGGTATAGAAATTTAAAAAGGAAAAAAAAATATGTTAGTTAACTTTATATGGGCTATAAATAAAAACAAATAATAATGTTGATATTGATGAAATTTAAGTTATAACGAATAAGAGTATTATCTAGTTTCTAAAAGAATAATCATTTGAACACGTATTTGTAATTTCATATATCCATATGTCATTCTATTTTCTTAGATATGAATATGATTGAATAAATAGTATGAACTATCAATATAGTTAGTTATAATATTAATATTTGATTACATTGCCATTAAGTGTTATTTACAAGATGGATTAAAATTTATAAATCCTAATTTTTCTTTGCTAAACTTTAGATTTTAAATCTCCTATTTATCATATTCAACTTCTTTTTTTTTAAGGGCTTGATTTCTTTATTTTTTTTTTTAACTTTGATTCGGGGCTTTTTAATATATTTACTTATACTAAGTCAACTTCATCTTATGGGTAGAAGTTAAAACGGAAATGAACATATTTTATAAACTATGTAAACGTTAATGTAGAAAATTAGTAAAAGAAAATTATTTCAATTACTTCTCTATATTATGGATTATTACCTTTTTTTAATTAAAAAAGTTACTGTATTTTAAAATGTATAGAGTAGATTAATTTGTCTTATCTTCTTCTTTTTTTTATATTATTTTTCAGCAATATAAATTGTTTCAATAATTATGTGATATTTCAAATAATTTTAGGTATTATACTTTATCGCATACATTCCGTGTGCGCGCATTTGCTAGTTAAATTATAAAGCATGGTATCATTTTGTTTTGAATTTTACTTATTTATCCTACCTTCGAACCTATTAATTAGTAATGCAAATTTTAATATTTTTATTTACGGACTGTTTTGTCTTGTTTTTTTTATTATTTGGTCAGCCTGATGATTTTTTTTTTTTTATTATCTTATCTTATTTATATGCATCATGGTCGAATTTTTAGTTTCCATTTAAGCGGGTCTACTTTGTCAGTTATATCATACGATTTATTTGTATTTATTATTGGTCTAAATTGTATCTACTATTTTCCTTTTTAGATTTATATTTATTATTTGTCTTTATTATTAGTCAATATTGTATTTATTATTTGCTTTTTTAGGATTATCATGTAATAGTATAAATAGCTCTTTAAGCTTGTCTTTGTACAGAATTGATATTTTGACATCTTTGATATTGAATTGAGAAGATTTTCTTTTAATTTGCAATTGCTTAGCAATTATGTGATTAAGTTCACGTTTTGAAATCAATTGTCGAATTGATTTATATTATTAAATGCTTCCGTGCTGCATCAGAGTTGAACAATGAAAATAGATGGCAAATGCCTGATTGAATTGATCGGGTCATGTAGGAACAAGGTTCAAGTATACCAGTCTGTTAAGATGCCTAAGCTAGAGGCCGGCAAGGGCTGGTTCGCTGTAAACAGGCACCGGCGGGCCTGGATCGTCGGACTGGCCTGTCTGTACGGTTCAAGGCTAGTAGGAAGAACTACCGGGTTGGTGGTTCACCTGCGGGTTGCCATCCTTGACCCGTTCAAGTTTAAAAAAAAAACTCCATGTATATTTTATGTGTATATAAAAATTATTTTTACGTAAATTCAATTATTTTTATGTACTTATAAAAATAATAAAATGACAGTAATCTATACAAAATAATAAAAATGTATACATATCCTAAATGTTTTCATGATTTTTGGAAAACAAAAGTTGAATTTGCTATGCTATTATTAGTCAAACAATAATTAGTGGAGCTTGGATGACCTGTGTTAATATTTTTGCCAAGTGAGTGACCCATGATTTATACAAAATTGTAAAGCTTAGTAAATAATTGTAGAATAACACTTATCAATATTATATTGGTTATAAAAAATGAAGGCAACAATTTTTTTTTTCAATTTTTCTCATTTAAAAAAGTAATATTGAATATTATATATAATACTAATTTTTAATTTAAATAACTTTTTAGACCAATAAAAGTTGAACATTTATTCGTCTAACAGTTATTAATTATATTGACACATTTTTATGAAACTCAGTTCACCTACTATGATTCACGTATTTATAAATTGACCAAAAAACAGGTTATGTTTTTGTAATTAACCTTGTTTATATATGTATATATACAATATAAGTAATAATCATAAGGGCTAGTGCACCTATTGCATTTGAATAATTGTTGTGAAATTGAACCCCAAATTTTGTCACATTTCCTTAAGTGATTCAAGTAGAAAGCATGTTATAGTAGAAGACATAAGACCAATCCTAGCAAATGAGAAAAAGTAATGGTCCGTGAACTTCTTTTGTGTTTATTTTATTTGAAAGAGGGTGTGAATGGTCTAACATAGCATTTTGAAAAATTTGACATGCTATTTTGAAATTGTGACTACCCGTGTGTAGCTATGCAGGCCTTGAATGCAAAGAATTATTGCATTCGTAAACTGTTTGATTTTATTTAATTTGAAAGAGGGTGCAAGTGGTTTGACATGTCTTTTTGAAAAATTTGCTATGGCTATGTTTGAAATTGTCACCACCTGTGCGTAGTTGTGTAGGCCTTCAATCGATACAATTATTGCATCCATTTGCAATAAATAGGAGGTGCGTATTTTCTTCGTCCATTCATCTGCTTTCAAAAATCTATGTTTCTGTAAAATATCAAGTCTGTGCATTTACCTTCGTTCCATAGAAATATTTTCTTTTTGTTGCTACTAAATTGACTTCATTGTCAATTCATCTGCTTTGCAAAATCTATGTTTTTTTTCAAGTATCAACTCTGTGCAATTACCTTCGTTCCATAGAAATATATTTTTTTTCCGTTGTGAGTAAATTCATTTCATTGACAATTCATTTGCTTTGAAAAATCTATAGTTGTCTCCAATATCTATTTTGTGCAATTACCATCCTTCCATAGTAATATTTTTTTCCGTTGCTACTAAATTGACTTTATTGTCAATTCATCTGGTTTGAAAACTCTATATTTGTCTCAAAATATCTATTTGTGCAATTACCTTCCTTCCTTAGCAATATTTTTATTTCGTTGCTACTAAATCAATACTTGTTGCTCTAAAAAAATGAGATCATTTTTTGGCGGACGTTCCAATAGCTCAAAGAAGTCCCGGGGTGATAGCAGTAATGGGAAAGGGAAGTCTATACAAGCCTACCACTCTATTTATGTAGATGACCAAGCAGGGTACGTTGATTACAATCAATTCCATTCATAACATATGAATCCGAAAGCATTTTCCCCTGTTCCACCTGGGTTTGAGCAGCGAACCCCGGTTCATAAAACACATAGTGGCTCAGAGATAGAGGATCTATAAGTGTAAGAAGTTCCACCACCTGAGGTGCAAGAGGAACAATATGAGCCCAACATATCCGATGCTATGGGTCAGGCTGCAAATCAAGGTAGGCCTCATCATCCTCTTAAGTCTGAAATTTTTACTAAACATTTCCACAAAGTTACTGACGGGGATGGAAAGACACGCGTATATTGCAATTATTATTCTACTAGCTACTCCTGGAGATCGGAGTATGGATACCGCACTTTTACCAGGCACATGAGGTCCAAACATCCATCTGAATTCGGTTTGCAGCCATCCCAACATCAAATTGGTCGTTCCGGGGCAATTAAACAAGCAAAAATTTTCCAGTATCGCGATGAGAATTACAAGCATGGTCTAGTATGAATGTTTAGTGGTTTGCATTTGTCTTATGACGTTAGGCAACATCTCGATCTCAGGTATTGTCATGAGGAAACATTGAACCCTCAGGCTCCCCTCACAGTGTAAGGACAATGAAGCGATACACTGATGAGCTTTACCATAAAGGTAAGCGAGAGCTTGCATGTCAGTTTCAGTGTCTGAATACGAATGTTTCTATTTGTTCTGATATTTAGACAAATAGGTGAAATGAAAATTCGTATATAGGTATAACGTGTCATTAGATAGATGATAAGTGGGTGATGCATAAGCTACTTTTATCACTTAGATATATGGATGGTAGGCACACTACACAAAACATATACTCAATCATAACTACCATCTTACAAGAATATCGTTTGAGCAAAAAAATTTTCTTAATAGGATTTGACAATGTAGCAGCTAACACAAAAACTATTCTAGATCTAAAACAGCTATGTCAGCCCACATTAGGTGGGACATTTTTCCACATCAAATGTGCATGTCATATACTTAATTTGTGTGTTAAGAGTGGTTTAGAAACATTGCAAATTAAGTACCACCCGATCAAGGAAGTCGTAGGGTATTTGGCTGATCATCCAACAGTGAACAAAGCGTGGCATAGATACTGTGTTGAAAATGGTGTCATACCACGAAAGTTTAGGAAGTACATTCAACATAGATGGAATTCTACATACGAGCTGTTTCAAAGTACAATACCCTATAAGGAACCTTTATATGATTTTGCCCATGCTAACCTTCCATACATGCCGCTGCATCCAACCAATTGGGACCTATGTGGTAGTTTGTTGCAAGTTTTAAAATTTTTTTTATGATTGCACGAAAACATTTTCAAGGGTTTATACACATAGTGTGCATTTGTTCATCATGGAAGCTTGTAACATTGTTGGTACATTACATCAAGTGAGGAGTGATGTTCTCTTGCAAGGTGCTATAAAAAGATATGTGCGTGAAGTGGCTGGACTACTATAGGGAAATTCCAATGATTTACCACATTGGAATGATCTTGGATCCATGGTTCCGGGTTGAAGGGCTCAAACGTTATGTTGATTTGTACTATAAGATTGTTGATCAGTTGTCAGATGCATAAGATAGGAGTACCATCAATCCAATGCCTGTGGTCCATGATGCAGAGAAAGTTTTCAACGATTTGTGTAACTAGTTTTCTTTTACTTATGGGGGGAAAATTCCCGTTAGTCTATCCCTGGTTTCACTAGGGCAAACATCTACAACCGAGGGAAGACCACCAGGCCTTGTTGCATACCAGCAGTGGTTTAGGAGGTCTGAAGGTTCTAGTAGTTTTGGAGCTGCTGAGGAAATCACTAATTACCTCAGCACCGCATTTAAGTTTGGCGAAAATATTAGTGCACATGATTTTCAGATCATTGAATGGTGGTGAAGCCACAGTAGAAAATTTCCGATTTTATCTCACATAGAGAAACAAGTTTTGGCTACTCCTGCATCAAATCTCGCAGTTGAGCAAACATTTAGTAGTGTTGGGTAAATATTGGATGATCAGAAATCAAGAATGTCGGTAGTAACAGTTGAGTCTCTCGCCTGCATCGATGATTGGATAAGAGCTGAGCAACACCTACAAGATATGATATGCCGCATAAGTGAGGAGGATGGGTATTTTAGTGATTTCAACACATCCAATAGATCCATCGGTGGCTCCACACCGGAACGTGCTCAAGCCGAGTAGTAAGGGAGGATAAGAAGTTTCTTCTTAAGCATGCAATTAAGTTCACTTTTTTTTTTGTGAGATATGAACAGGTTTTATATTTCAAATTTTGTATATAGTCATAATGCTAAATTTATCGTATTTTTAAAAAGTCATATAATTTCATTAAATTATTATCTCTCTCTATATATATATTGAATAGTGATATAATGGTTTGTTCTATTACAAGTTTCAACTTTGTATAATTTCGTTCTTCAATTATTACCTTTGTGAGCATGTGTAATTTTTAATTATCAAGTTGTAATGATAAATGTATGGGAATTGGAAATTTTGTGCAAATTAATATAATTTTTCCCCTTTTTTTATAAAATTTTTCTTTTATTGTTTTTTTTTATTTTTTTTTTATATTTTGAGGTTCATTTCCAAATTTTGTTCAAATTAATCTTTTTTTTTGCCTTTTTTAGAAAATGTTTCTTTTATTCTTTTTATTATTTTATTTTTTATGGTGGTTCATTTGAATTTTTTTTGCAAATTGATATAATTTTTCCCCTTTTTCTAAACTTTTCCTTCTTTTTTTTTTTTTCGACAGTTCAAAGGGCCTTGAACCTGCTCTTGAACCGTTGGTTCGGGCCGGGTTGAACCGGTGCTGTCGTCTAGTCTCAGCTGTAAATAGCCACCACCACAAGAAAACTGACTTTTAGAGGCGTAAATTTTGTAATGAAAATTAGATAAAAGAAATTTTATTCTAAAAAGGATCAGCGACAATAAATTTTGAGATGAAAATTTATGTTTGAAAATAAAGTTTTTATCTCTAATTTCCTGTTTTCTTGTAGTAAACATATCTGCCGTGTAATTTCACGTTGGTACTTGGTCGGAATGCGTTCTCGTGATAATTGTTTCGTAACTTTGATTGTTTGTTTTTTGGGTTTGGGGCTGTTTGTTTGCATGTTTTTGGATCAGCTCAAAGGCACATTTGATTTTACAAAGTCGGCCCCATTTTCTATTTTTAAATTGTTTATCCTGGGAGTATGTAGCCTCCCCTTTATGTCTATTTATTTTAAAAGGGTAAATTCAGTTTACCGTCGCCTCGCCAATCAACAAGTCTAGGTGAACTGAACAATCACACAGGGTAGAATTATAGTTTGAATATTATCGGTTCGATCCTTATTTTAATGAGAAGTATTCCTTCTTTGCGGTACCTCTAGAGTCTAGATGGGCGTGATGAACATGCTATTTTAATTAAAAGAGGAAAAGAGAGGAGAAAAAAAATACTTTCCATGATTATAATTGACAAAACATCTTGAAGGTGTAAATTCGAGCAAATTGAATAAAATAAATCCCGAGGATCCATTTCCTCTTTTCATACATGGTGCATTAAATTGTTAGACATATTGGTGTAATACAACATGAAATTTTTCTCTCTATTTTCAGCATGTATCATTCATTTACCTACCAGCTTATTTGTGCTTTGAATTATTAATTTTGGAAGTGGTAGATTTTATTTGTTTTTTCTTGGTGTGTGTACACACACATATATAGATATATATATAAGTAGCCAAGCCCTATTAAAGCACCAGGGGTGGCCATCTAGTGGTTGCTTTTGGCTAAGCATGGGAGACATTGTGCAATAATGGTTGCACTAAAGTGGAGGTGGAGGGATAAAAATTAAATTTCACTTTTCAAGATTTAGTTCTAACTTCTTTATTTTTTGTTTATTGTTTATATTCTTTATGAAATTTGCTTTTATTATGATTATTATTATTATTATTAAACGCGCTAATGTCACAATTGGTGCTTGAATTTTAATTAAATGTGTAATTAGCTATCTAAACTTTTAATTTGATCAGTTTAATATTTGAACTTTGAAATTTATCAATTTGATACATGAAAGAACTTTTCATGCTCACCAATGATACCTCTGTTAAGTTCTTTGAGGTATTAAATTGATTAATTCAAAGTTTTTTAGGTATATTGATCAATTTTAAAGTTCATATACCAAAACAAATCAAATTAAAAGTTTAGGTAGCTAGTTATACATTTAGTCAAAGTTCAAGTACCAATTGTGACATTACCCCTTATTAAATTTATGTTATCAAAGGTATGGTTGAACTCTTAGTCCTTAATCCTTATTCCTCTCTCTCTCTCTCTTGTTTTTTTTTTTTTTTGGAGGACTTATGTACTTATTGAATAGAATGAAGTTCTAACTTTTAGTAAAAGAAATTATTAAAAATTGGAATGTTGAATTTTAAGTGGTTATATTTAAATACTAAAATTGAGCTTCTTCATGAAAATAAAATAAAGAGAATTACGACTATCATTAGGCATGTGCAGTATGCGGAAATTGATTCTTTTCATGACATACTTGTTTATGGTATTTTTTCTTATAGGCCCTCAAAATTAGGTCGGCCCACAATGTCCATCACTAATGTCTAAAATAGGATTGTACAATAGATGGCATAGGATTAGAGAATAAGTATCTACTTGCAGTCGTGACTTTATGCCTTTTGCCTAATGATGATCATGGGGTAGACATGTTAAAAGATCGTATAAGTGTGTATTAGTTGTGCAATGAGAGTACACTCTATCTTGTATACATATAGACATATAGAGTTGGACATAGATTTAGTATAGCCCATGAATTGGTAGGTTTAGACTAAAACTTGGACCCCATAACTTTGCATTTGTTTAGAAACCCACTGAGTAGTGCTGCAAATAAGTTAGGTTGAGCTAGGCTTTAAAGGCTCGAACTTGATTCATTTAACTATTTAATGAGCTTGAGCTGAGTTAGGCTTTTAATAAGATTGAAATGTATAGGTTTCAGCTTGAGCTTGTTAAGAATTTACATGCCTAAGCTTAGCATCACGGTCTGAGAGTTGAAGGTCTTATGGAAGTATTTAACTTGGGCGTATAGTATTGTGAGTGGCATCAACATGGGGTTTGTTTGTGACATAGGTTATCTTTGAAGGCGGGTCTAGCCTCTCGAGAATAAATTGGTTGGAAGCTTATGTCGCTCTTTTGATGAGGCTTTGGAGGTCGAAACTAGTTGGAACAGTTGAACCTCCAAGTATATGAATGACTATGGCAAAGCCAAGTGGACATTCCTTATGAGAATATGGGGCTTGGAACAAACATGGGAAATTAGGAAAGATAAGATTGTCTCACCATCCAAATTAGTAACAAGTAATGATATGAGGGATGGTTGAGCGCCGCACAAGAACTCTTTGCATGGTAAAATTCCTGTCTGGTGACAATTGGTATTAGAGCCTAGATTATTCCAACAGGAACAGCCATGATACGATAGGAGGAGTTGAGCTGGAAGGTTGATAACATTGAAGAAAATATAGTAGCAATGCTGAAAATCAGTTAGAGCGGTCACCAGAGGGAGGGCATCATTGCTAAAGGGCAATTGTATTATGGGTTAAACTTGGAGCAAGAATTTATGCTCAAACCCGATTGTTGGACAACTTAACAAGAGGCAATCTTTGAGGATAGAGAAAGGGAGAAGGCGAGAGGAAGCCTGAAGTCTTGGTGACATGATCTTGGGTAGGTTGACATCGGATGTGGATATGAGGTTGAGTTCTTGAGAGAGTGGGTAGTAGTAGCAGATTTGCTGCATGAGAGGACATCTTGAATTTAAGCAGGGAAGAATGTCGTAGTCTGAGAGTTGAGGGTCTTGTGGGAGTGTTTAACTTAGGTGTATGGTGTTATGAGTGGCATCAACAAGGGACCTGATCGTGGTTTGGATTTCAGTTAAAAAGAATTTCTTCTTCTTTAGTTTTGGATTCACATGGGCATGAATTACTAAAACTAATCCTTTAACCCCTATGGAGGTTGTAAATCCTCATAGGTTTGGATTTCAGTTATCCAAACCAAGCACGCTTCATATGTTTGATTGATACATTGCATATACTTGATAATTAAACATGAATGATTTAATTGAATGGTGAAATGATTCAGTACTCAATAAGCTTATTGTGCTTACACTCCTTTAGACTGGTGTTTATAAGAATATAAACAAGAAGACTGAGACTAAGACCAAGTGTGGAAGTTAGTATAATAGATGGATCTATGTATTTTGTATAGAAGGAAGACTTTTTAATGTAATAGAGACTTATAGTTTGATGTTTGTAATATTTTAAGTTATGTTTTGTAATTCTTTTTTAAGTTCTTTGGTTAAAAGTTCGTAGGTGAAGCCTACGAAGACCAAGGATGTAATGTTAATTTGATGTCTAGACTTTGTGTTATTATCTTTGTTTGTGGCTTATATGTATATACATATGCAATGTCTTTCTTGTTTGAAACAACATTCAATCATGTTATAACTGTTCATGCCACGGGGCATGTTAGTTGTGCAATACTTATGTATTTTTCTGAAGGCTTTAGTTGGTTATATGATGTATCATTTCAACTAGAGTACCCTGTGGGGGTGTAATAGGTGGGACTATTACTAATTAAATTTTCAAGATATGACACTATGTTGGTTTAGAGGTCATATCTCATGTAGATGCCAATGAGTAAGAAGAGAAGACAAGGTTTTGAACCAATTGATAGGAGTGAGGAGGCTCATTTGAAACCTTCCATAAATAGACCACTAGTACTGGAACTGAAACAATTGCCTAGTTACCTAGAGTATGCCTTTTTAGAATTGGATTCGAAGCTACCGATGATCATATCCTCTAACGTCACAACAAGTCAAAAGAAGAATTTGCTTCAAGTACTTAGGAAGCATAAGCAAGTTGTAGCTTGGAAAATATTGGATATCAATAGCATTAGCCCCTCTTTTTGTACTCGTAAGATCCTCATGGAAGATGGATTCAAGCCTGTGGTTTAGCCACAAAGACAATTGATCCTAAACATGAAAGAGGTTGTTAAGAAGGAGGTAATCAAGCTACATAATACACCTTATCTTTGACAATTCTTGAGTAAGTCCTATGCAGGTGGTCTCAAAGAAGGGAGTAATGATAGTGGTGCCTAATGAAAAGAATGAGCTCATTTAGATGAGAACGGTTACAGGTTGGAGTGTGTGCATAGACTATAAACGTTTGAATGATGTCACTCGAAAAGACCACTTCCCACTTCTCTTTGTAGATCAAATGCTTGAAAGGTTAGCTAGTCATGAATATTATTGTTTTCTTGACAGGATGCTCGACTATTTTCAGTTTCCAATAGCTCTTAAGGACCAAGAGAAGACAACTTTTACTTGTCTATATAACACATTTGCATATAGAAGGATGCCCTTTGGTTTACACAATGCACCAACCACATTTCAATGGTGCATGTGTGACATTATCAAGGAGTTTATTGAGAATATAATGGAAGTATTTATGGATAACTTCTCAGTTTTTGGACATTCCTTTGATAAGTGAGTGTAAAATTTGGAGAAGATCTTGATAAGGTGTGAGAATACTAATCTTGTATTGAATTGGGAAAATGTCACTACGCAAGAAGGTGTTGTCTTAGGCACAAAATCTCTTGTAGGTATATTGAAGTTGATAATGCCAAAGCAGACACAATTGCAAAATTACCCCACCAGTATTGATGAAGGCAATCTGGAGCTTTTTAGGACATGTTAATTTTTATAGACGATTCATTATAGATTTCTCAAAATTGCTTGACTAATGAAGAGACTGCTTGAGAAAGATGTACCGTTTAACTTTGATTAAGAATGCTTCAATGCCTTCAATACAATGAAGAAAAAGTTAATGAATGCACCAATTATGATAGCCTCCAATTGGTCTCTTCCCTTTGAGATCATATGTGATGCAAGTGATTTCACTGTAGGACAAGGAAAAGACAAGCACTTCTAGTTGATTTACTATGCTAGCAAAACTCTAACGGATGCATAAGAGAATTACACTACCATGGAGAATGAGTTGATAGCTCTAGTGTTTGCTTTTGATAAATTTTGTTCTTACTTAATCATTCCAAAGCTATTATTTATAATGACCGTTCAACCTTGAAATATTTAATAAGAAAATCATATGCAAAGTCAAGGTTGTGGATCATCTCTCTTGCTTGGAAAATCTATACTTAGAGATGGCTAAACAAAGATGACATCAATGATGAGTTTTTAGAGAAGCGGCTGGAAACATCTTGAGACAACATGAGATGCCTCAATAAGGTATTTTGGCCTATGAGGTTCTTAATATTTAGGGCATTGATTTGATGGGGCTATTCCCAAACTCTTTAGGAAACAAATATGTCCTAATGGCTATGAATTATGTTTTAAAATGGGTAAAAGCACAAGCTCTACCAACCAACGATGTTAGGATGCTTAATTATGTCTTAAAGAGGTTGTTCTTAAGATTTGGTGCTCTTTAGGCCCTCATAAGTGATCAAGGTATACACTTTACATTGCTTAAACTAAAAAAGTACTTGAAAGATATGATTTGACTCATCAATTAGCTACCTTGTATCAACCACAAAGAGATGACCAAGTAGAAGTATCAAATTGGGAACTCAAGCATATCTTAGAATAAATCGTAAAGCATCATAGAAAATATTAGTCTATCAAGTTGGGCGATGCTTTATAGGCTTATAGAATCAGTTTTATTACTCCAATAGGCACCACTTGTACTAGCTTATATATGGTGAAGCTTGTCACTTGCTCGTTGAGATTGAAGATAAGGCATATTGGGCTATAAAGAATGTTAACATGGACCTTGAGTCAAATAGGATGGATAGGAAGCTCCAACTTAATGAACTTAATGAGTAGAAACTCATGACATATGAGAAGTCCCATTTGTACAAAGAAAGGACCAAGCACTACCATGATTCTTGCATAAAATAGTCAAAGATTTCTAAGAAGGTGATCGTGTGCTAATTTTAGCTCACAGCTCAAACTATTTCTTAAGCTTAAGTCAAGGTGGTAAGCCCTTTTACCATTAAGAAAGTCTTTCCATACGGAATGGTTAAGGTCAAAACTCAAAACTAGGCACTTTCAAGGTAAAGGTCATAGGTTAAAGTAATACATGGGAGGAGGTTTTGGACATGAAGAGATAGAGGAGCTAAGGCTCCAACCACCTTCAACCTGAGCAACACCACTGCCAAGCCAGTGACGATAAACAAAAGCATTACATGGGAGGCACCCATGCCTAACTTACCCTTCTCTTTAGGTGTAACTTAACTCTAACAAGTGAGTAATTGTGTAATGTATTTTGTTATCAAAACTTACATTGAACCTACAAGTTCAACATTAATAGTTCTCTAATAGCTAGACATAAAAAAATATATAAATAAGATCTCACAATGTTCAACAACTACAATTATATGTAGACATATAAAGTAACATATATATCCTAAATTTATATGTATATATACACTTGAATTCTTAGCTTTGAAACCCATTCCTAAGATGCACCTATTGTATATCTGCCAAATTTTGGCTCTCAAATTGAGATTTTAGGAACATATCTAACCTTCTAAGAATTCTTACTTTTAAGACCCTTGTAAATCCCCAAAATTTTGGATTCGAATTTAAGGTTTAAACCCTAATTGGAAGTCAACCGGATTTCCAGAGTCAACAAAACTCTAGTTTACCGTAACCGCTTAAGTCTGGCATTGCCGTTTTCCCTAGCCCTAGAAAATGAAGTTGGGATTATTAGCTATAATAGTTCGTAATAGCTATAGGTTATATAAAAATACCAGATTTGCGAAATTCGAGTGTCCTTTGAACCCGATCGGACACGGCTCTTGAAAAGCGTGTCCGGGAGCTTGGAATAGGAAAAATATTTTGAATATACCGTTAGACTCGTAACAATATAAGATTTTCAAATATATCAATTTCGTAATTTTTGGTAGCTAAAAATATCAGATATTACAATTATACACGTATTTTCTTACTACTGGTAATTAATTATCATGTCTACTTTTACATTACACTATTTTCTACTATTCTACACTATTCATCTATCTCTACTTTTTCTTACAACCTACTCTTACAACCTATACACCTATTTCTTACACATTTTCATTTTCAATACAACTTCACATCTCTCATTTCTTACTTTTAATTAACAAAATAACAAAAAAATAAATTTTTCTCTCTCTCACCCCTCAAAATTGCACCGGCCATCCCCCATTTGTGCCCATTTGTTTTGTTTTTCATTTGTTTAATTAACACAAATTATCTCCCACATTTTCCTATAAATACCCCCTCATACCTTCACTTCTTTCACACCACTTCTTTACTAAAGTTACTATACTCAAATTTCTCTCCAAATCTCTCCAAGAAAGTTCTTCCAAGAAGCTCTCTTTAGTTCATCTCTTTTAGGTAAAAATTCTTCAAGAAATTCCTATGTTCATCTACTTAGTATGAACTTAATGTGTGTTTTCCAAAACCATGAAGGTTAAGAAAGCAACAATAGGTTCATACTTTGTTTTTGTTCATAATATCAATTTCTTTATGTTCCTTTATGTTCATAACTATCTAAATATCTATATAGCTATATATATAATATTTAGAGCATATAAGCTCATTGTCTTGCAATTTATTTACCTTCCATGCAATTTATTTACTTCATTACAATTTATTTAATTTCAAGTTGTTCTTAAGACTAGTCTTTCTAGTCTTAGACTTGTCCTCATCAAGTCAAAACATTTTGTTTTCTTTTCTTTTCTTTTCGAGACAGTCTTTTCTTAGTCCCGGGGTACCTTGATGAAGCTAAGGTTCCAATACTTGATTTATTTCGTTATTTGCTTATTCTTTTAAGTTATTATGTTCCTTTATATTCCATAAATTTATGATTCATATTCATGCATGAACATAATGTTTTTGTCTCAACAAAAATAAATGAGGAAGTGTTTTCTTAAACTAAAGATTCTTTCTGAAGAAATAGATGTAGAAAATAGATTTCTTAAAAACTCATAAACATGCTTAGAAACGATTTTTCTTAAATAAACAAAAGGTTTTATAAAAACTTATTTTTCATCAAATATTAGAAATTCTTTTGGAATCATTACAATAAACAAAAACATCATTTTATGAAGTTATTAATACTTTACAAGTTGTTGGAAACTAAGCTTAGAAAAATAAAAATCATTCTTTAGGAAATTAGAACAATTACAAGAAATTAAATTTAGAAAAAGAAATACTCATTTCAAGTAACTCAAAGATCTTTTTAAAACAAATGAATGTTTCAAAAAGGTTTTTAAAGTTTCAAAAATCTTTAAAGACTCTACCTTTTCATAAATTGAGACAATTTCATTTACTTCATACATTTGTTATGAGTCATTACATATATGTATATACCTTTCAAAAAGTTTATAAAATACTTGGAATATTCATTTTTTCAAATGAGCTTTATTTACAATAAGGAACTCAAGTTTTTGCAAAGTCGTGGTGAATCTGGTCGCTGCTTTTTCGGGACTCAAACGACTTAGTTTTATGAAAATAAGCTTAGAAATGCGTAGATCTTTTCGAGTAGGTAGAAAACGATATATTATATGTGAAATTCCAAGTTAAAATGAGTAAGTTATGGCCATTTTAAGTTGGAATTTTCTCTTATACGAATTTACCGCGATTTTAAGAAAAGTTTAGAATCTTCAAGAATTGAAGTTTTATGAAAGACTCATTTTGGGTATTTCATCTTGTTTAGGTGACGAAGGACCCGAGATCGTCTATCCGGAGGACTACTTCGATTAGGTCTACCGATATGGAGTGATTTATTCCTTTTATTAAGTTACATTTCCTTGTTTTATGCTTGTAATTAGTAGAACTAGCAATTAAGAAAAAGATCAAAATGGATAATTATTGCATGACTTGGTATTATGAATGATCAAATACAAGTTAAGAATATCAGAAGTCGGTTTGATAAATAAATTGTGATTCTTGCTTTGATATGATGAAAATTGTGTTGATCGCCTTTAACTTGAACTAAACATTTATGGTGAAAATTATATTGAAATCAATTCATGCATATCATTCACATGAGTCACATTTGTTCACTACTAATCTTCGTGTAGGGAAACGAGGAAATGGTAGTGGTGGCTGGTAGGAGCCGGAAAGTCTACATGGTGGCTAGTAGGAGCCAGAAAGTCTACAGGACAAGTAGGAGCCGGTAAATCTGCAGATATTGATGGTCGTATGGGCCTATAACCTCCCAACCCTTGTCATGGAGGGCGTTAAATCCATGCTACACTTGATTTCCGGTTAATCATGTGTATCTTGCTTATTCATATGTTTTGTGCATTTTCATATGTTTTGATTAAATACTTGTTTGAATTATGGAAATGTCTTATAGATGGAATTATCTCACTAAGCTAGTTTTGCTTATACCCTTATAATTTTCTATTACAGTATGATTATCTATGGTTGGCCCCAAGAAGCCCAGTATGCCAGGTACGAGTGTAAGCTACTAGGAGTTTTTGGAAGAAGTTTATGTATTTTTAGTTTTGAACATAGACTTCTAGGAAAATCTCTATAGTAGGCTTATGTGGTAGTTATGTTTATTTTGTTAATAGTATAGTTGAATAAAGACTTTAAGGCGGGAGAATGCCCTAAGATGATGTACGAATTTGTTATTAAATGAAGATCTTATGTTTATCTATTTAAGTTCATGCTTGCTTTGGCTATCTATTTAAACGTAATACCCCTATGAGTTTCCTACTATCTTGGAAGCACGCCTTGCATATGATATCGAAGCTCCTGCGTGACTAAAGTTGTCATTCATTAGCTTTAATATTATATGCGGCGAACTGCCACGTTTAGGGTACCCTCTGGGGCGTGACAACCCTTTTTATATTATTCAACTCTAACCAAGATATCACCAAGAATTGACTAAGATATCAGGAAGATTGGCTACCTTGGGACTCCATCACCTTAAAATACTGCTCTAGTCCTACTCTCGACATTCTATAGTAAACATATAAACAATCTCCATGGCATCAAAGAGGTCGTCGCCACAACATTAGACAAAAGAATTGATCTCCTTTATAGTCTCTTGATTGATGCCAAATTCTTTCTCTCTCCGTTAGGGGTGAACTCCAACCACCACATCCAAAAGTCTATTTATTCAGATGACTTGACAAAAAAAAGCTTCTCCTTCCAACCTTTTCATTAAAGTCCATACCATTGAATAACTTGAAACCTAGGCGAGTAGCAAGATAACACTAGCTTTCCTTAAGATTCTTCATATAGAAATAGTTTTAACATAATTAAAAAGTTGACCAATGTTAAGGCTAACATACAATGCATATAATGCAACCAATGACCTCCAAGAATTTGTCAATAATTGATAGGGCACCACTTGGAAGCAATGAAAAGAATCCTTCTTAAACTAAGAAAAAGGGAAGCAAAAGCCAAAATCGAAATAATTTTGATATAAAAAAATTCAAGTCCCATGAAAAAATGGAATTCGATCTAACATGCTCGCCATCTTAAAATGCCAATTATCTAAAAGAATCCAATGTAAGGCAAAGATAAAGGCCTTATACTCCTAATCTATGAGCTTGTTCTACCACTCATGCGCTCTTGAACCTTCCGCTTTATTACAAGCTTCAAGGAAAATATCATTCACTAGAAGTCGATCCTCGACATCTTAAGGATAGACATCTTGATAAAGCATTCTCATGCCTTCAACCAGCATTGCCTCGACCATCTGTGTAGCCATGCCTTAAGAGGGAGGAAATCATTCATGCATTATAAAAGGCAACTATTGAAACACCAATTGAGTCATCTAAGTTGGAACCCAAAGCTTAACCTGTCCTTGAAGCCATTGTGGCTTAAACATAGACAATGCAGATAAAGAAACGGTAGAAAAGTGAGTAGCTGCTTAGACATAGAGACGTATGCTATGAAATAATAAAAAAGTGAAACTATAACATGTCTTCCAATTTATAAGAGTTGACTCGACACAACCAGTAATCAATCACAACCGTCAAAGTCTATTTAATGGCTTGTAATTTATGATTGTTTCAAGTACCCACAAGGAAATTAACTACTACATGTCGAATTAAAAAAAAAATCCTAAAACAACACTTGTTAGGACAATGAAAAGATGCGCTCAAATTCAAAAACTACAAGCCTTCCCAAGGAAGACCTTATGCAAATCAAAGCGATGATCTAAGAGAAACTAGGCTACTTGCAAAGATGTTTCTATAGGGTATATAGGTATTCAGACTGTTTACATCAAATCTTGAAGCAATTACTACTACTTAGGTTCCTCAGATTCCCATCAACTTGTTATTGAAGTGTGAATGCTCCTCTATTGTAGTGCTACACTTGTTGGTTGTTGCATTTGCAATGAAATAAGTGTATGTGATCATATTATGTGTCCTAGTGTTGTCGTACTAAGTTTTGACTCATTTTTTCTTTTTTAGGTGATGATCACGATTCTAAGGTGAAATGCTTAAATCACATGGACTATGGGTCTGATATTGGTGGGTGATAGGATGAGTTGGCCATTTAGATGCATTGGATATTCTAATATTTTGTTCTAAGAGTTAATATTTGTATTGTAAGGATTTTCTTTGTATTTGTTGATAAGCTATTTTATATTTATTTTTCAATGCAATTCAATTGATTAATAAAACTAATTAAAGATTTATTAATATAAAATTTGGTTAGAAATTCACTTAGTTAAAGCCAGTCTTTTCATGTAACTTTTAAGTGTTATACATAGTAAAATCGTTGACGCTCTATACCTATTTGGGGCGTAACACTTTCGATATTAGTGAGTAATTTTGCTCCTAAACTAATCATAAGAGAATCCACTTTTCTAGCCATTGGAAACGGTCACCATATATGAAAGAACCTCCTACTCCATGGATGAGGTTGAGTAATTCACTCCTTATTTCTCAAAGATGACCACTCTTCTTTGTAATATTTTATTTCTAATATGTCCTAGATAAATTTTTAATATTACAAGTTTATAATCATTTCATGTAATTATAACTATGATATTGTCATCATATACCTATACAAATGTAATCTAACAATTACAATCATAATATTTTATAATAATCATATAGGTATAACCACAAAATAATATATTATTAAGTTATGCTACCGCAATTATAAAACTATACTGTAACTCATAATTGCTATTAAGAAATACATATAATAAATGTTCTTTTATTTTTTAAATTCATTTGTCATTCTAGAACATCTATCATTGATAACTTAGTAAATACTCACACAATGCATATGGATGTTTGACATACATATGGCACATATACAAAAAACTAAAATTAGATTTGTAAAAACTAATAGAAGATTTTTTTTTACATGCAAATTATTTTATTTAATTATATATCACATAATTATATACTACTCATATAATTTTACTTATGATGTCCTATCAACATGTGATTGTATTCATGTTATTAAAATCTTTAAGAATGTATATTTTAGATGTCAATAGCTTTGGCATGGACAAACTTTAGGTTTGAAGAAAAAAATTAAAGCCAAATTATCCTCTTGTACTTTTCCGAAGGTACCAATCAACCCCCTCAACTTTCACAATGATTTTTGACCACTTAAACTTTGAAATTTTAGCACAGTTAAGGACCATTAACCTTTTCCATGAATATGGGGAGAGTAAATCTGTTGGTCCTACTTTAATAATCAAGGGGAGGGGTTGTGAATTGATTATTAATAAAAATAGTAATTTTTGCCTTCTAAAAATTATTCCCCTTCGGTTTTAAATATGAGAACAATATAAACAATTAAACAAATATAACAATTAAATTGTGGAAATTAAAAAGATAGAGATTAGAGAATCATGCAGCAATTTATAATGGTTCCGCTTTGTGCGTCAGTCCACTCTTCCAGCTTCGAGTCGAGGACCTCATTATTCTACGGGTTTGATCCACTATATCCAATCAACTCAAATTACAAGATTGTGAAATTCTCTTTGCTCGATTCTCACAGCTATCCTCAAGCTACAATCGATCTACAAAGTTTAATCTTGTAATTGAACTATCAACTAAGAAGGCAACAACACGTTCCTTCTTTTACAAATAAAAGAATATACTCATAAGATTGCAATTAAAGAAAAAATTGCACAAATTCAGCTCGTAAAAATATAATATGTGAACAAGAGTGTTTTCTTCTCTTTGAAAAAGCGTCGTATTTTTCAAAGGAGAGAGAGACGTAATATCATTTTAAAGACTAGATGAGAGAATTAGCAAATTGCGTGGGTTCTCTTCTTCTTTCTATTTTCTGTGGAGTATATAATATCTTATGGTGAATTATTGTAAATTTTGAATTCCAGTTCCAACGTTCAAAATTGATGGATAAGCTTCCAAAATCTCATGATATTTGTTGTTCCTTATCCTTTTCTTCAATTCTTGTATATTTTATCTCCTTTTTGAAATTTAAAAAACTTTTGGAAATTCATATGGGTAGAAGTTATATTTTCTTCTTCTTGTTTTGTTTTGATTTTGCTTGTTGAATTTGAATTTCTGTAATGGAAAGAAGAAGATAATTGTTCCTAGATTTTCGTGATAAAAATTTGGCTGACTCCTTTTTAAATTCCTTCTAATTCGTTTATTTGATGGAGATAAGGCTTGAAGAACTTTTGTTACTGATATTGTTGTCATTGATCATGATCTTCAAGAGGAAAAATAGGACGAATGTTAATTCCAAAGATTATGCAACAGCTGGGATATTTCGCAAACCTTGTCTCTATTAGAACACGATATTAGATAGTATAGATGTCTAAATTTGAACCAACTTAAACTTACTGTAGGAAATTAAATCTTTAACTCATTGTATATTTGAATCCCCTTGGATATTAACCGACTTAAGTGAAAAAAATGAGTATATTACCCAAATAAACTCATTTTCTCATAGCTATGCCTTCAAAATATTTTTTTGTACTGAATTGGACTAAATTTGGTCGAGTTTGGGAAGATGAATAGTAAATTCACGTGATACCAAGTTACTGTAAAAAATTGCAAGTGACCTTCTAGATAATCCTTTGAACATTCCTCTAGATAACTTATTGAAACTTCCATCTTCATCTTTTTGATATATATACCTTATGAAATATCTTTTGGATAGTCTTTTGTATATCAGATAATAACTCTTGTTTTTTATTTTCACTGATATAACCTTCTGAAGTATCCTCTGGATAATCTTCTATATATATTTCAAAGAATCCTCATACTGTTTATTTTTTGCCGTCAAATGCTGTCAACCTTATGTGATAACTTCTGGATGACCTTCTGAATACCTGATACTATTCATTTTTTTTCTTTCTCTCTAACATAAAACTATACACTTAATAAACTTGTTAGTAATTTTTTATGCTTTTGTTATCATTAAAACTTTAAAAAATCTAACAAAATTTACACATAGATAAAATTTATAGGGTTAATCTACACATAGGTAAAAGTTCAGGAGGGTACTCCACAACTGCCCCTTTTTTTTTTTTAATGAAAATAGGTACGTCTATTTTTGAAATTTTAAGGGGTAAAAAAGCTCACTTTAAAAGTTTATGGGGTAAATTTGTATCTAGATAAAAGTTTATGGGGTAACTTGTAAATTCCCCAAATTTAAAAGCTATTGATATATTTTTTCTACTAATTTTGAGCCATTAAATTTTTCTCAACCTATTTGTAAATATCACTAAATTTTTCATTAAAAAAAGAAACTTAATATTATAATGTCATAATATATAAATGCATTCATTTGACCATTATTACAATAGTAAAAGTATATGCTTCTAATTTATGAATATGTTCAACAATTGAGGAAATCTAATTGGAGGTTTATTAGCTACAATGTCACTCCATTCAAAGTCATTATCATATGATCTAAATGTGAGAAAAGAGATAAAGGTTCGCAAAAAATTTCGAAGTAGACCTTAGGTAAGTTTAGCTATCCTAACACATCTCTTCTCAATTATTGAAAAGAGAAATGACTCTAATTGTGAAAAAGATCAAAGGGACCTTGCTATTGCTTGACACAAACTTTTTCCTTGCAATTTCTACTTTTACCTCATTATAGCATATGCTCATAAGATATCTTAATTTTACAAATGCAAGCAAGACAAGTTCGAGATAGGTTTTGTAAAATCTAAACCTTCCTAATAACTTGTAAGGTTTTCCAATAACTAAGGAGTTGTGAAATCAAACCTAAGACCTATAAAAATAATACTCATTTAGGAAAATAGCCCCTCAAAGGAGAAGAAAGGCTAGAATAACATCAAATTTCTAGTATTGGACTTAGGTAACCTAATAACACTCATTTTACGAATGTCCAACAAGGTATAAATTATAAACTACATAGAGAGTTACATATTTTCTTGTCATTAAGTCACTTTGTTTTTCCTTGTAAATGCAAATATATATTTTTGCAACATAGATATTTTTATAGTAATTGCTTTTTATTGCTCTTTGTATGTATTACATGAACTCTTAACTAGAATTACTAATTTTAAACTAATTATAGCTTGATTTGATTAAAACAAAGTAGAATAAATGGATCTAAATAAAATAAAAGGTGTCAAGGCAAAGCGGTTGGACTAAAATAAAATAAAGGATATGAAAAGTTGAATGGACCCATTTTCACATGAGCTTAAACATCTTTCTATTTTTTTCCCTTAGCATTAGAAGTAGATCATAGCAAACCCATATTATATAATTTGAAGACTCTGTTTAGTTTACATTAAGGTTTGAGTAATAATGCCAACTATGATGATCAATATAACTAATATGTGAGATTTGAAATCCTAATACCTAGTAAAAAATGACTAGAGCTAGATGGAAATGTTTTTATCATTGCTATTTATAGCTTGTATTTCTGGTAGCTAATACTATACTATGAAGAAGTTGAAGAATCAGGGTAAAAAAGAAACAACAAAAGTAAGCTTAGACGGTTTTTTCTCCCAAACAAATACACTTGTTCCGAAGGGATGTTAACTTTGTTAATGATTATGAATCACACA
Organism: Combretum micranthum; assembly: GCA_024138025.1. Taxonomy (NCBI): domain Eukaryota; kingdom Viridiplantae; phylum Streptophyta; class Magnoliopsida; order Myrtales; family Combretaceae; genus Combretum; species Combretum micranthum. The sequence goes on along the minus strand of JAMXBD010003664.1, from coordinate 25,356 downwards.
CACACACAGGGAGTGAGGGAAGGAGAGAGAGAGAGAGCTTTCTTCATGCTTAAATGAACGTCTATTATGTTTGTTGTTTTGTTACGTTTGTAATTGTGATTGTATGGAAAGCCTTTAATTGGGTAAAAAGCTTCATCAACAACCACAATCAAACCATTGTCATTTTGACTGTATGGAAAGCCATTATTTGGTAAAAACTTCATGAACTTCTGTTATGTTTGTTGTTTTGTTATCTCCATCATTTTGATTGTATGGAAAACCTTTAATTGGGTAAAAACTTCATCAACCAACCACAACTAAACCATTCATCGTTTTGATTGTATGGAAAACCTTTATTTAGGTAAAAAACTTCATTAGCCAACTACAACCAAACCATACGATAAATAGTTTCTTTTCCATTTCACTATTAAAAAGATTTAAACTTTGAAAATATTAATGAATTTGGTTCATCCTCCCATCTAGGAATTACCTTTATATCATTTATTTCTTGTACCATGTTTGTCATTACAAAATTATCTCGTCAAAGGTATATAATAGGTCTGTGTTCTGATTAAATTGATCTTTATCATCTTGCAAAAATATGCTTTTTTTTTTTTTATGCCAGTGAAGTTAATTAGATTTATTTTGTTGATATTTTAATTATTTGTTTCTTTGAATGAAATATCCTTGTATTCATAGGACTAGGTGATAAATGTTAAAAACAATGGAAACAAAAATCAAATGGAAAGAACAAAAATTTAGATGATATCTTGCATTTATCAATTTAATATATATAGTAATGATAATTTCGCATATTATGCACTCTAGTAATAAAAAAAATATCATGAAAACCTTGAACAAATGTTACATGCATGTTCAAGTTACATGGTATATTAACATATACTGCAAAAGAAATGTTTCATATGGAGCTTTTTTTCTTTTATGAATATATATATTTCATATATTATTAATGTAAATAGAATTTGCAATTGCTGATTGGTATTTTTATTTCCATGGTTTTTTTTAACCTTGTTTAATTCATAGATGTTGTAGTTTATGTTCATCCAAATCTTGCAATAACTTGTCTTTTTATATGTGATAGTACTCTTAAGGTGATCAAATTATAAAATGAAGATTAACTTTATTCTATATAAGCTCTTAGTGCATGTAGTAGTACAATCTTAGACACTAACTAACCAATGTAATGTCCTTTACTCATATTTACTGTAGTAGCTTTCATTGTTAGCAATGATTTTTTTATTTTATTTTAATTTTTATTTCATATGATAATTCTTCATCTAAATAAAGAACAAATAACTATAAAATTGTTTATCTTTGTCTTCCTTAATTTCGATGTCTTCTTAAGCACAGATAAGAAGTCTTACCTTCAAACATATTCTACTTCATTAATAAGAATTTTTTCTATCTATTTTTTCTTTTTCAAACTTGTTTTTCTTCATTTTTTTATTTAATATGTACGCTTCTCATTTTTTTTTTTTTTTGTTATTTAAAACATTGGGTTTTATATATTGCATTACCAAAATCAAAACGGTACTAAAACAAAATGCAAAATGCGACAAAGCCTTAAATTTCCTCCACGTTAACAGGAAAACCAAAAAGCCTAAAATGCATATGATTATGTTCTTCAACAACATATTTATATACAAACCCTAATTTTTCATCCAAGTAAAATTACATGTATTTATATAGAACACATTACTTATCTATATACATTAATCCATCATAATCATCCATATTTCAGATACATATAGCATTTAAGAGGGTAACTCCACATTTATGGGGATATTTTGCACTAGTTTACAAATTGGAATCTATCTCTGTATTTATTCTAGATGTTTAAGAGAGTTTATTTTAATATATATATATATATATATATATATATAAATTATTCACGTTTTCTCACTCATTTTGTAAGAGCAGTAGAAAGACAAAAAAAAAAAACTGAAGATAGGAAGAGCTCTATTGGTAATTTTAAGCCTCTTATATATGATTGTGATGGTACACCACAAGTCCAGCCACTGCAAATGCTCTTAGAAAGGTATGTTAATGTTTTATATTTCATTTATTACACAACCACTCTAAGTTAATATTCTCATCCTAAAACACATATGATTGTGCTTAGAAGATATATGGACAAATCAATGTCGGTTATAAAAATCAATTTGTAAATATATCAACCCATGCTTGAATCGTTGAAATTAATGCATTAGGGAAGTGGTAATTTTTGGAATGTTGAGTATAACTTTTCACTAATGCATTATTATACAAATTAGGACTAATTCCTTCTATGGAATGATCAATTACACAAGGATATGATAGTTAATTGAGTAGAAAGTACATAATCATATTAAAACAAATAAATGGACAAAAATTATTTATACTCCCTAATGAATTTGAGAAGAGATCTTAATTCACACAATATTTTCATCTATATATTGCAGCTTCATATAATTCTGTAAGGTATCAAATAAGTGCTTTTTCATTTTCTTTAGCTACTCTAAGCAACTTTTTCTTTAAAAAGAAATATTTGGTTAATCTCCAAGATAAGTGGAGATGTTTCTAGACACCGGCACGGTTCGGGTCGGTTCCGGACCGAAACCGAAACCGCCAGAGCCAGGGTGGTTCATGGTTCCAGGAATAGCCGGTTATGGCGGTTCCACGGTTCCAATTCCAAGCGAACACCTCCCTCACCCCCACTCCCCCCCCCCCCCCACCACACGCGCCCCAATCCCTCTCTGAATTCTTCGGTTCTCTGAATTCTTCGGTATTCTGTTTTGGTTTTGTTTTTTTTTTTTTTCTTTTAAATTTCTATATGAACCAGGTCGGAACCGCCGGTTCTGGATCTGGAATAGCAGTTCCCAACCAGTTGAACTGCCAGTTCCGTATGAACGAACCGCTAGGACCCGCTGGTTTTGACGGGTCCTTCGGTGGTTCATAACCGTCTCCGACAGGGTGGTTCCCGGGTACGGAACCGCCAGAGAAGGTTCGGGTTGGTTCGCGGTTCGGAACCATCCCGTGCCGATGTCTAGATGTTTCTAGTATTATTATTACAATAATCATAATGTTTCATGGTTTGTGTGTAGAGCTCGTTCATAGAGAAGGAGACAAAATTTTTAGAAGTTTAAATGAAGTACAAAGTGAAAGGGGGAAAAGAGAGTGAAATCGGTCATTAAAAAGGAGGTAGTCATGGTCGTGGTCGTAGAGGTCGTGGTCGTCGCAGTAGTAGTAGTAGTAGCTACAACAGCTATAGTAGAAGCTACAGTAGCAACGGTGGAAGTGGAGTTACAAGCAATAGTCATGGTAGTAAAGTTGATGAGAGCACAAAAGTTGTCCTGCAAACTGGAGGTGGAGGTGGAGGTGGAGGACAATCCCATCAAGGCGGAGTGAAAAACAACGGAAATTATAGTGCTAGACAAAATGCTACGGATATCGCCTTGCATTGGTGGTTTTTCATATTCATGGGAACTCTTTGTGTCATGTTCCCTCTTGGTATATGAATAGAAATTTTTTATGATGCAACACAAAATGCAAGGTGGCTCATATAAAAGGTATCTAGGAGCTTTTATCATCCAAACAAAAGATACTTAGTATCATCCTAACTAAATAAGTATTTTCATTCCACTATTGTATCTTTTACCATGTCTTTTTAATGATATACTCTTTATTACGATTTAGCTGTGAAGTACTTTAGCTTAGTTACTAATATGATCAAAAAGTGAATCCTATATCTATTTCATTTGAAAAAAAGCCTACTACATTACTGTGTGGATTGAAGTGCGAAGAATTTTAATATATGTATAGGTAAAACATATTTATAATAACGTTATTTGTTGTTTTGTTGTTTTATGCATTTGTAATAATGTTTGACTTACAAAAGAGCTCAATACTAATATCAAAGTTACAAGAATTTGATAAACATATTTTCCTATACACTTGAAAGTAAACGACATAAGACCAACTTTAATATAAAAGGGTTTCACACGCTCATCAAGGTGCTGCCTCATCAATTCAACTAACCCTTCATTTTAAGGAACTCTATATTTTATCTCTAAGGTCTTTGAAGAGAGTCTCTTTGTAGGTGATGTACTATTATTACTTTTACCTAATTTTTTTATATTTTTCCACACTTATTTTAGTTTGAATATTAAAAACTTAAATAAATTTGTAATATAAATATTATATACATAAATTGTTAATAATTAATATTAAATATAAACTTTCTATCGAATTTACATAGAGTTTCAATATTTCAACGAAAAAAAAAAATTGGAATTGCTCAATCTTTGTCAGAGAAACTAGAAAAGGGTGAGAATCATCGTTTAATGGTGAATACCTCTGCCACTGCTCTTAGCCATCAGGAATGTCGTCAGGAAACTTGCATCGAAGTTATAGTCGTAAAAATCGAGATTTTACTATTCATTGGAATACATAGAATTGATAGAATGATATAAAATCATGCAAAATCGATAAAATTATAAATGTGTAAAATTATACATCTAAATTTATAATTCAATCTAAAGTCTGCACTTAATTAATTTGCATCTATTTTAATTAAGAAAATATAAAAAATTATAAACTCGTAGAAATATATATTTGACTCACAATTTTGACAATTATGATCGAAGTTACTCTAATTAGATCATAACATGCTCTTGTCATCTAATAAGACCATGCAAGGTTTTTATCCTACTCTCAAATTTTCAAGTCAAAGTCTACTTCAAAAAACATATGACCGAACTAAAATTTAATCCAATTTAATAAAACGTAAACTGATTCATTTTAATTTAATTCTGGAAAATGTGAAAGGTCTAGAGAAGTTTCAATTAATTTAGGCTGAGGAATTAGTTAAGAACATATTTTAAAAAATTTAGTAAAAAAATGAGAGATTAGGTCAATTAAAAATGTAACAGAGTTGTGCCAGCAGTGAAGAAAGTGAATTTGATGGACAGGATTGATGAAAAAAGCTTCTATGGTTTCGTCATGGATCGGTCTAGTCAACTATATAACCGTTAAAATAAATATAGTAACTATAATCTTAACTATTTTAATAATTAGATATAGCATAAGTTATTGGATAGAAGTTCCGTCAAAATTAATGAGAAACTATAGAATTTCCCACCGTGAAGTTGTTGACCATTTTTAGAATGTTTGACCGAAGAGGTTATCCATCAGCATATTTTAATCACATAATGTAGTTTTTATCTACTTTTACACTTTTGTCAATGATTTTTCCTAATGAGCAAGTAAGGTTTAATTTGGGGTCCAATAGATTATTATTCTACCAATTTCATAATTAGGAAAAAGACTTATTTCCATTCTCTATAAAGAATAGGTCCTACATGTTGGGGTTTCGGTTTTGGAAAAATCAAAGCCTTTTTTTTCACTATGATCTTGTTTAATTAATAATCTTTCCTTCATCTGATTATGGGATGGTTAAATAGAGCTTAGGGTATGGTAATAATTTTAGTTTAAAACTGAGTTTCTTAACATTAAGTTTTACTATTTGATATTTTTGTTTTAAATTCGGATATTTTGAGTTTGTGTTCATGAGAAGAAATTGGAGATGTAGGTTCTAAATCTTAACTAATTTAAGAATCCATTTAGTAGATTTTTTGGGAAAGAATTGTGATAGATTAATCTAATAGCAGCTTTCAACCATTATTATATTTCGTACCATAAATCACTGCCTTATTAACTTTTTGAGTTCCCTCATCTAAGTCATTGGACATTTTCTTTATTTATTTAGTTACTTCATAATTACTATTTTCTTATGTAATTTTTTTAATTATCTAACAGTCACAATTATCGTTTATATTGGACTATTTAAGTGCTTATGTAAATAGGAAGAAGCTTGCAGCAGTTGTTCCTTGAAAAATAAAAAGGATTAAATTCTACCATGCAAACAAACTTTTCAGTTTAAGTTATCTATGTACAATTTTGTTTGATTAATATTGTGTATCTCCTTTTTCTGTTCAATTAAGGTTTTCAAAATGAATCTAAACATTAGAAAACTTATAATTAATTACACACATGAAAATTGTAAAATTATACAAGCTTTAGGTGCTTGATAATTGTTTGATATACAGAGACTACGGTCCTCATGCTCAATTGTGCCACCAAAGTCAATATTTGAAGTTAGGACGGTGTCCTATTTGAATAGTTTGGGGTTATTATTGTCAATATTTTCCATTTCTTAATTATTATTAGTTTTATATAAATAAGGAAGAAAGTTCATATAAATCATTATTATCGTCCTGGCCAAAAAAAAAAAAAAAATTATTATCGTCACTAATTTCTATTTCAAGCTTTTCCCATGATCAAAATTATGTCCTTAGGAAAGAATGCATTCATCCTTCGTGCATATATAGCTTATTCAATTATTAGCATGCAGTATGACTATCATGTTTGAGGATGGGCTAGTTTAGGGAGTTAACATTTAAGAAAAATGATGAAAAAAGAGAATCAGTGAATGAAATGCCATTAGCATAACCCATTTTAAGGTATGAACGTTTAAAACAGTGTTTAATCAATTTCTTTTAAGTAAAATCAAATCAATTATAAATACTTTATTTGACTTATTTTACGAAATATTAATTCCTCCTTTTAACTACCAAACACATCAGAAAGTTTGCCAAACTTTTTAAAACTTCGGAAGTCGAAGCTTATACGTGATCTAGCAAGATGAACCCACATGTCCTGAAGAGTTATCTTTTTAACAGCATCCAAGGTTGAGTGAAAATATGTGATGATAGGAAAAAAAACATAGCATATAACCATGTATTTAAGCACTTTGCGACTAGTGTCTACAATTTGACATAGCAATGCTAGATTGTGTTGCACTATATAATTGCAATATATATGTGCAAATTATTTACATTTTTAACGAATTAATGGAGGGAATAATTATTAATACAAGATAGCTTATATAAGAGAAAGTTTGCCGCACTTGACAACCGGCAGGGGAAGGCAAATAGCCACTTTCACTAGTGGGACATAACCATCAGGGTTTTGTGACTTTTGTCGATGGAAGACAGTTAAACATATGTTTTTCAGTACATATGTATGCATTTTTTTTTTTTTTAAACTATAAATACAATTAGAATTTTCATAGTTTATATTCTAGTATTATAAAAATTGTTACTATTGCTGTTATTAGTTTATTCAATATATCAGAGTATCATTTGCCAAGAGAAAAAATAATTAATACACATTGTTATGTCATCAATCTTTGCTTAACATTCTAAAGTTAGAAGCACATCCAAAGGCAAGTTTTCCAACAGAATCTTGTCTTTTCTCTAAAACTTGATTACAAGATGATGTTGGTAATAGATTACATGATTCATAGTATAAATAGAAATAGAAAATTTACCTAATAATTTGAGGGACCGTGGAGTATGGCTTGGCCATTGCTAGTTACTACAAGTGCAAATCAATCCGAAACATGCTTCTGCATTCTGCCACAACAATTATAGGAAAACAATGTTTATCAACTGGATTACAGGAACTTTGTCCATTCAGAGTTTTCTTCCCTAAGAACAGCCCATCAATACTTACAATAAAAAGCCAGAATAGGGGTGCAAAATTATCATTACATAGTGATTCAAACCTAGTTACAATCTTAAGCACCACCAACACCAACGAATTGAAAGAATACCCATTTTCTACACAAGATAGCAAAACTGAAAGAGAGCTCCAAGAGCATCTCTAGTTTCCAAGTCGCTTTACTTAAACTTAAGCATAAAAATAACAACTACACAATTATTGCAGACTTCATTTGGTTAGGGGAAAATTATTGCAGACTCAAAAGCATGCCAAGAAGTCCATGGCCATATTATTCCTGCAAAAACAACCTAGTTTTATTTATCTTCCAAACCTGAGATTATTAAGGCGGAGTTGATTTGGAAATGGCCAACCCCACCCATCATTGGATAATTGCCACGTGAGAACATGAAAATCTTACCCAGCAGGAGACAGTCATCATATCATCATAGCTGCTGATTCAGATAAGGGTCTTTGGGAGTCCTTGGACTCCCAAGTACTCAGACACAGTCCCAGCAACAGTGCAACGGCCCCAGCAACACCACTCAACCAAGATGTGCCACGTGTCAACCATCAGTCTGAGTCTGCTCTCTTACTTCAGCATGCTTTTCTGCTCTTCCTCCACTCGCAAGTCCAGCCACCTCTTGGCCATATATGCTTTGACAGCTTCCAGACCTTCATTAACAACCTCAACCGGGAATCAAGAGGGATTTTGGTCAACATTGAGTTTGGTCAAGTTATCAAGGCGACCGAAGCTATCTGGAAGAGCATGAATCTGATTGTTGCTGAGGTCAAGTTCCCTCAGGTTTGTCAAGTCCCCAAGAGTCTCAGGAAGTTCTCTCAGGTCACTGAAATTACTGCTTAAGTTAAGGATCACTCATGTTTGTCAAGTTGCCATTGCAATTGGAAGGCCATTCAACTTTGAAGTGAGCATCCAGATGCTTCAAGGACCTCATTTCACAAACAGATGTAGGAAGTGAACGGATCTTGTTCAACTGGATGGAAAGCTTTTGAAGATTTGACAATTCATAACCAATATTTGTCGGCAAGTATGTGAGGTTGTTGAAACTAACATCCAACTCAACCAGGGACCTATCAGATTAAAGCAAGAATTACATAAATTAAAATATTTTATTAAATATTTATATATAAACAGCCATGGTAAGCTGAGGTTACCTGCAACGGCAAATGCTGTCAGGGAGGGCAAGTGAGTTTGTTGCCTGAAACGTTAAGAATTTCAAATTACGCAACAATTCCAATTGAGTCTGGAAGAGAATACTAAGAGGTTTGAGGCTAAATAAAGCTCCTTCAGATTTTCCAGCCAGCTATCGAGTCAGGAATGGCCTGTTGCACAATACAGTCCATTAGTTGTTAGGCTCCCAGATGAAGGTGATAATGTGAATCAAGCTTTTCTATGTTAAAAAGAATTACAAAACAGGTTAGACATTGAAACAATAAAAATATGTTGATACAATTCCAAAGAGTATGGGGTTTCTATAGAGGTCTTTTATCTCAATGAATATGGGATTTCTATAGAGGAAGAGGCTACTTTTTAAGGGAGGAACGTATACATTCAAAAGTGCATGCAACAAAAGTGATAACTATATAGCAGATTATATCCTTGACTTTTTTCCTCGTAAGAGCCTAAGGACCATTAACTGCTCCTCTCACCACTGCCCTTGCTTAGCTAGGAAAGATCGCAAATAAAAAAGTGGAACTAAAAACAAGAAAATGCAGATAATCTCAGCAAATCTAAGTAATCTAACAACAGTTATCAATAAATATAACAGGCCCCAATTCAGAAAAACTTCCACAAGGACAAGGCATATTAATGGAGCCCCAAATCATTTACACGACTAATTCAACACCAAGACATCCCACAACACTCAGAAAATCACCATCAAGAAATAATGCATTGTTTGTAGCCTTATTTATGCATTATTGTAAGCTTCCCAAAATTCCTTTATAAGACAAACAAAATCAAATGTCCAAGCACCATGCTAAAATAAATTTACTTGAAACTTTTATACACAAGCTGATTTGGCAAAAGGGAAAATATTTTTTGGTTAAATAAATTAAAAAGCTGCAACAGCCTTTCTGATGGCTTTTGCAGGTTCCATGAGGTAGAAATATATTATATATTCTATATGGCTTTTGTAGTTGCATAAAATAAAATAATTGAATAAAAAGCATAAAAAAATCACCCCAGAACATCTAAACCCTCATTCTACTCTCAAGCTTCAATGGAACACTTCCATTCTTTCCTTTTCATTTTTTTTTTATCTAAACTCTTCACACTTTCTTTTCTTACTACTCTCCGTTCACGATATCATTATCACATTCTTTTCTTTCATTTAGAAATCACCAAAACAAAATTTCACTGATTCCCTTTGAGAGGCACGTTTTATTGGTTATTTTCAACATCCGACTTGAAGCAAAAAAATTTCTGTACTAACTGGACTACCCTATTATGGAACTGCTGCATGAATCACGGCAAGCATTATCCAAGTTCCAACTACATGGATGTGTGTGTGCGTGAGAGAGAGAGAGAGAGGCATTTAATGAAAAGGTCTAATCACAGCATGCACTCTGGGAATGAATAGGCAGTATGTCAATCTTGAAATGAACCTCAGAAAGATGTAATTAGGCTGTGGTTTTATTGATAATCTAAGATAACTTGACCATGATTGATCCAAAATCCTTCCACACAATTCATCAATTGATAAGAAAATGATAATACTCATCCAATAATTAAGGGACCCTTGCAGCCACATAAATTCCAACAGAAAGTAAAAATGACTGAAAATTAGAGTGTGTTGGTATATTAAAGGGAATAAATTTATGAAAAATGGGAAAAGTACTTATTTATTATCTAAATTGAATCATATAACAATTTTGGTAGTCGCCCTCGTTCAGAATATTAACCACCTCATCAGCCAACACCAATACTTCATTTCCTTCTACCTCTCTATCCACTAATACCTGTTAGTTAGTTGATATTATTACTTTTGCTTACCAAAGTATCCTAGAACAATAATAAATATGACATTATAAAAGTATTTACAGTTAGAAAATCAGTCACAGGAAAAAAACGTACAATTATAGAGTCAAAGAGCATTATAAAAGAATTCAAAATACAAGAAATCAGTTTCGGCAAAACACACAAAATTCTCTACAGCTAATAGATTACATATTAACAGCTCATCAAATGAGTATTGATCACATTATGCCGAGCGAATCTTACCTTTTCCTCAGCACATTAATATTTATACTACAATTATCTTATGACATGCACATATTTAAAAGTTTTTCCTTAAACAACCATTTTCGATTTACTTTCCTTATCCAAAGCATGACTTAAGCGCCACAAGCAGTAGCTATCTTAACTCAAATTAAACCTCTACAGTTAATAGATTATACATGAGTTATAACGCAAGCAAACTTGACCCTTTTTCATCAAATTCTAACAATTATCATGCAATTATAAAGCCAGATTGCATGACTTTAAAAATTTCATAAACATGCAACTTTACTTTATTTGCTTTATCCAATACAAGCATGACTTTAACTCCCGAGCACTCATTGGTAACTGAACTTTGTCAATTTGGACCTGAAGTTTTAAAAGTGTCGATTTACTAGCTGCATTTTGCTCACTTCTGCAATTAACAAAATTAACAAGTTCCTAGGTAGTGTAGTTAATTGCACAAATCGGTATAGTTCAGTACCAAATATGACATTTTTTCTTTCGCTGATCTGCAAGCTATCGAAGTTCTCAAATTTATACCAACCGTTTCAATTGTCATATGAGATTAGAGTCCCGAGTGCACTTGTTATCACAAAATTTAGCATTTGGAAAACAAACCTCAAGCTGATTATTAGACAAATTAAGCACAACTAAACCCTTAATCCCCCCGAAAGCCTCGGGCAAAATCCTCAGCCTCCTCCCACTCAAATCCACTCTCTCCAATAGAGAACCCTCCTTTAATACCCCTACAACTTCCTCCTTCACAATTTCATCTTCCTCCTCTTCTTCTCCACGCGGAATCGCTTCATTCTCTCCTCCATCCACACTGTGCTCCTCGTAAATCTTCACCAACCTGTTCTCCGCCTCTTTCAACATCTTCTCATACGCTTCGAACAGCTCATCGAGCGAGATGATCGCCTTATATTGACTCATTTCTCTCTGCGCTTCCTCTCTGGACTGCCTCTCTTTCTCCGCCTGGTGCGAACGCCACTCCATCAGGTCGAGGTTCGGCGGACGTGGAGAGAGGACGATCTCTTGGAGCTTTTTCAATAAGTTCGTTTCGATCTCGGAGAGCTTGGACCTTGCGGTGTCTACGGCCTCGTGATCAGGGCGTTGTCCTAGGGTTTGGAGTACGGCTCGGGTTTGGGCGACGTCGTGACGGCGTTGGCCATGGAAGCGAAGAGCTTGGGTGTAACGGAGTAGGTAGTGGAGGGAGATGGATCGGGAACGGTGGTCGGAGGTAGTGGTGGTGGTTGTTCGATGTCAATTTCAAAGAGGGAGCGGTAGTGCCATCGGCAGTGTTGGTGTTGGCGGCGGAGGGAAGGGTGAATTTGGGTCCAATTGAAGGCAGTCGGGACAGGACGTAGGAAAGAAGCGGGTGGTTTTTGGGGTTCGGATCCATTTGGATAGGAAGAGTGAGAGAAAGAGTATGTGGAGGGCGGTCGTAGCAGTGGTGTTTAGTGGTGGTGACGGTGTGGTGGCGTTGTTGTGTATGGAAGGTTTTGTATAGTTGTTACCAAGGTGCCGAGGGAAGATAACGATGAAGAAAATGGCAAATGTTAAGCAGGATTTTGGAGTGGAAAGAGTCAAGGCCCATGGGCCCACCTAGGGTTCTCCTCCGGTTTTACAAACTAATTCCCCGAAAATAGGTCAAATGTGGTTTGGTACATGGAATTAGGATGTAGGAAGAAGGAAAAGACAGACGTTTTATATATTTATATATATATATATATATATATTTTTTTTCGAGTACTTAAAGTTAAATCTGATTTTCCAGCTAGGTGAAAATAAGTAATATAAATAATATAAACATATAATTTATTTTATATTAATTTAATGCCAATTCTTATTAATAAATGTGTTTAAAATTCACTTATTTATATGAATATTAATTTAATGTTTAATTATTCATAGATTATATTTTAATTACAAAATTAAATTATATGTACATATTTCATAGATATATCATACATGTTATATAAAAAATTAATAAATATTAGAAAATATATATTCCCGTTTAGTATCCATTTGATCTAGTTTTTAGTATGGATATGCTTAAAATTTAAGAGTCACATCAAATAAAAATTGATAATGCGGTTCTGGTAAAAAAGTCATAGTAAAAACTAATTATGGAATTTTTTTTATTTTTCAATTTGTTTCAAAAGTAGTAAATAGATCCAAAAACAATTGTAATAAGAGCCTTGTATTTATCTTAATGACATTGGTTGAGATTATAAAATTATTTCTTGGAGAAAGATGAACTAGACATCTCCGCCCATAGGGACCCAATCGCAAATAGTCGATCCAAACCCAGTCGAGTGGATCCACACAGGTCTAGAGGTCTTGGTTGAAACCCACCAACCAAATCTATTAGAGTCATGCAAATCCACATGGGTCTCTAAAATATATAAAATAATATATACTAGCATATGATATACTTGCATTGCGTGTGAGTAAAAAAAAAAAAAAAAAGTAACAACTAAAAAATATACGTGTAGAAAAAAAAAGGTGGGAACAATTATAAAAAAACTAGAAGGTAGGAAATGATTTTAATGCACGGAGAGAGAAGAAAGGGAAAGAAAGAGAACGAAAAAGGAGTAGTAACAATCACCTATAACCGTCATAAGATAAGAATAAGAAAATAAGATAAGATAAATATTTTTTGACACCAACGATTAAGGATTGGTTTAATAGTAATAGATATTATATTTACTTATTTATTAAAAATAAGAAATATAAGGATATATAAGATATAAAGTAATAAAAAATTACAAAAGATAGATAATATTTTGCTATGTTTGTTATGCATGAAATGAAATGGATTTGGGAATGATAAGTGGCAAAAAAAAAAAAAAAGAATTTGGGAATGATAAATTAATTTTTATATTTGGAAGATTACATGGAATGGAATGACTAAAAAATATAATTATCAGAATGTTCTTAATAATAAATGCAAAATATGAATACATGATAGGATTAAAAACTAATTATAATATATATAATTAATAAAGGTGGAATGGAATCGCGATTTCACTTTTTCAAAAATGGAATCGAATTCTCCTTTAAAGCAACAAAATCATTCCATGAAATCGCAATTCTAGCTTCTAAAAACTCTCCTAAACATTGAGAAAGGGAATAAAAACCGAATCCTGATTCTATTCCATCCCATTTGTGCGTACAAAACGTGCCATTAATGTTTAGACTATTTTTTATATAATTAAAAATTATTTATTATATATTCTAAGTAATCAATGAGTTATTATCGTGTTGATAATAACACACAAATTAAATATGATTGAAAAACAAGTATGATTGTTTTATATATAGTTTTACCAAGAAAATAATCCACTGCTAAATAATGTGACTTAGTTTTTTTTTGTACCTCTTTTAGAATATTACTATAGTATCATTTCACTAATATTTCAACTTAAATGAGAAGTGCTCGGGTTCAAATAAATGCACCTATTTGATAGTTTCATCTATAAATGTGCTAAAGACTATAATTTTCTTAAGCCAATTTTTGTTTTAAGTTTAAATTTTTAATTTAAATATAAAATTTTATCCTCTAGTTTACTTATTAAAAGAAAAAAAAAACACACACAAACAAACAAAACAACAACAACAACTAAGTTTTCATCAATGTCTTGTTTTACAACTTATGTTTTCTCGTCCAAAGTTTATTTTTATTTATAAACCCTAATTTTCTTCTTATCATGATTTTGCTTCGAAATGGCAACAAAAGGCTATTCTTTATATAGATTGCAAGCACATGTGTCAGGCTCATTACATGTCCACTTCACTAAATAGAATATGACGTAATAACTACTATTAGAGAATAGAATAAAGCTGTAATAAGATTGTTATTTACTGATTTCATTTTATTGAGTCAAGTATTTTAAGAAAACTTAATTCCAACATTGAACTATTATTCATAAATTTCAATAATAAATGGCAATTAATATTTACAAGCCTAAAATGCAATTTTTTTTTTTTTTTACCAAATGCAATTAAACATCATAATAATTGCCCTTCTACAATTAAAAAGACTACAATAGTATTCACTATTATAATAAAGTGGATAGGCAGTCAATTTTGATATTTATTTTAGTTAGTTAGGTAGTTTTATATGTACTTTTTCCCCTTAAATCCATTCATTTTTACTTTTCACCCCTTCAAAAAATCTAACTTTATATATTTTCTTCATTAATTTGCATTTATAATGTATTGTTAGCATAAGATGAATAATTTAATGTATGTTATATTAAATATGTTGAAATTTTAGGTTATTTCAAATTTGTTGTTTATTACATAAGAATGTTGAGTATAGCAATGAAGGATTATATTATGATGGATTGATGATCATTATTGTGAATTCTTGAATGAGATATGTACAAGCATTAAAATTGCTCTCAACATTATCTAAATTCAAAGATCTATACAGTTATTGGAACTATATAGAAAATGAAACAATCTATCACTTTATATATGTTAAAAGATGATGATGGTGGAATCTTGTTGAAACAATGAATGTTGAGGAAGAGTTTATACAATAATTGTTAAGATTTTCATAAAATACTTCCATATATGCAACATCAAAAGTGCAATACATGTTTGATTCATCATTAATCTATATATAATATGACCTTATGCATGAGCCTTATGATACCCATTTGTATGACAATGAAAATTTTCTTTATGAAGGCATAAATTGAGTTCTCCCAACTCCTTTAGTTGATTTTGATGAGGATCACAATGATGAAGGTGCAAGGACAAGTTCTCAAAATATACTACTAAAGATTTTGTGTAACTTTCATATTTTAAAAGGATCTTCCAAAACATTACTAGAATGCAAATCCAAATGTAAACCTTGGAAAATGGTATTTTAGAAAAAATTCTAGATTAGTGAGCCCAACATTTGAAAGTACATCAAGAAGAAATTTCCTCTAATGTAATTGAATTTCATGTTGTGTCTTGCAAATTTCAATTCCCAAAAAGATATAAGCATCACCAAAGTCTTTTATGGTGTCTACTTTGTCAGTTTGTTTCTTAACAACAAAGACATCATGAAGAGAATTACCCGTCATTAAAATATCACTAACAAAACTAAAATTGCAAGAAATTCATCATCTAATGATTTGGTTAGAAAAAAGTAGTCATTCTTTGATTGAACAAAACCAAAAGAGACAATGAACTTAGTAAATTCACAATTTACTATTGTAAAGCTTATGATTTCACTATTGTGAAGCTTGCTTCAATTCATATAAAAGAATGGACAAATTTACAAACATGCCTTAAAGGAATTGATTTATACCCAATAGGTGGTAACATATACATATATATATATATATATATTCTTCTAAGAATCCATGAAGAAAAGTATTATTCGCATATAGTTGGTGAACATGCCAATTCTTAATCATTGCAACTGCTAATAACAACTTGATTGTAGTGAGCTTTGCAATTGGTGAAAATGTATGCATATAGTCAATTCCTTCTACCTAATTGTAGCCTTTACCTACTAATCATGCCTTAAAACTCTCAACTAACCCATCAGTTTTATAGTTAATTTTTGTAAACCTATTTTAAACCAATCACTTGCTTCCTCTTCAACAAAGGCATGATCTCTCATATGTTATTAGCTTCTAAAGTTAATAACTCTTTGTTTATAGCCTTATCCATCAAGAATCATCCGTTTCCTTAAGAAAATTTCATGGTTCATAAAATGGTTAAAATATTTGACAACTAATGCACCTAATCAATAGGATAATGAAAAAAGTTATGTTAAGATAACAACGTAAATGGTACATGAAATGTGAAATTAGAAAACGTTACATAAGTTGCTAAATTAGTATGCACCATATATACATATCTTTAAGCCAAATAGGTATTTTACAAAGTTTAGTAGAAACTCGACGAGAAGATAAAGGATTTGAAATGTGTAAAGTGGAAGAAGACTATAGTGTTTCAACAAGAGGTATATCAGACACTAGAGAGCTAGTATTCTACTATTTTTCTATATAGATTTGATCCAAATCAAATAAGGAGTCATATGTACTATCCCTGAATTGAAAAACATGTTCAATAAAGACAACATCATGACTAAAAAAACTTTATGTGTATGAAGGTCACAAGGATTATGAAATTTTTGATTTGGTTGATAACCAGAAATACAAATTGATGCCCCTTAACATCTATCTTATTGATCTACCAACAATAGTGTATAACAAAGGCATCCAATCATTCTCAACTCTTCATAATAAGGCTTTTAATTAACTATAGAAGATTGCATAATTATTTCCAACTAAAATTGTTGTGATTGTATCTCTGTAAATATTATTTCCTATGTTTAGTTATTGTTCTATTTTGCCTTTGACTTTAGGAGTAAGTTTTACAATGTATATAAGAGAGGTTATATAATATTTGGAAAAAAAGAAGAAGAAGAAACACATTTCTTAAAATTGTCTTTATGGTGTTAGAGCAAGTTGCATAATCCTTACAAACCTGTCAAATTTGAATCAAACAATATTAATACCGAATTCCCTGAATCCATAACCAAATCAGCCATTACATCATCTTTTCGTATCATTCGAGTTCAATCTGCAACATCTAGCTTTAATGCTGGGATAATTCTCACTAAAACTAATTATGACATATGGTCTCAAATCATTGAAATGCATTTTGCTTGTTGTGAGAAATTTGATTATATTATTAAGGATTCTCCTCAACCAACACTGGATGATCCTTTTCACGCCAAGTGATATGCTAGAATCAAAAAGTTAAAATTAGGTTAGTTACATCAATGAAACCAAAAATTATGAAGAGGTATCTCCACCTTCGTACTGCTCATGAAATCTAGAGTGCTCTTGCTAAAGCATTTTATGGTGGTTTAGATGAAGCATAAATATTTGCTATCAATCAACATGCATTTTCACTTTGTCAATCAAATCATTCCCGTCTGTCTTATTATGGTGAAATCGTTGAAATATTTCAAGAAATTGATCATCATGACCAAATTAAAATGAAGACCTTAAGGATGTTATTATGTACAAGGCACCTATTGAGAAATTGAGGATACACATTTTTTTTTAATGCTTTTGATGTTGAATTTGAACAAGTGTGAGGAGATATCCTTCTCATGAATCCAAGTTTGGATCTTGAATGCACATATGCATATGTACATAGAGAAGCAAACCGTAAAACTCTATTGATAGGTAACCTAACTACTTCTGATTTTGTGTCTATGTTAGCCCAACGAAATAAACTACCTGCTTGATGTACTAGCCCCAATACTACACTACCTTCTTCAATGGCAACATCTCATAGCTTTTGATGTTGGAAGTAAGTCACCTAGTTTAACCAGGCATTACACTTATTATGGGGGAATAGGGCATACTCAAAGTTGATGTTATGACTTGATTGGATCCCTAAGTGGTTTGATCATTCTAAAGCTCCAAAATGTAAGTCCAAAGCTGTTACAACAATAGCTTCTACCTCTACCATCGCAACTAAACTGTCTCTACTAGATGTTGCTACCTTACATATTTCATTAGGTCCTCCAGGTAAGTGTTTATATAATCCTACCTGTATTAGGTTGTGTGCATGGATTATTGATTATGGATCAACTAATCATATGTCTTTCAATACTGTGTCTGTGTCAAAATTGAATCCATCTTAACAATCTATTGTGTCTGTGGCCAATGGTACATTGTTATTGGTAAAGGTTCATTCTATTGAGATAAATTCAACTTAGACTTTATTCTTATAGTTCCATCCCTTAGTTTTAATTTCATTTCCATTTCTCGAATTATAACCTCCTTTAATTGTGTCATAATTTTTTTTGCCTGATTATTGTATTTTCAAGGACATCGAGATGAAGGAGACAATTAGATGTGGTACTAGAAAAGGGAAGCTCTATTATCTTGATCCCACACCAATCTGTTTGAGTGCTTTGACCAAGATAGAATCTGCCACTAGTTCAACATCTACTTTTGATATTTGGTTATGGCATAAACACCTTGGACATGTATCATTTGGATATTTAAAGTACTTTTTTCCTAAATAATTTTCAAAAACATCTCCATCACTATGAAAGTGCAAAACTTGTGAATTGGCAAAGAGCTACCATGTTCCTTTTCCGATAAGTACGAATAAAGGTTCTATGCCATTTATACTTGTACACTTTGATGTTTAGGGTTCCAAAAAAGTTCCAACTCTTAATGAATCCTGTTGATTTGTGTTGTTTATTAATGATTGTAGTCATGTGACTTTGGTATGTCTGATGAAGATTAAGCAAGAAGTTTGTTCATTGTTCAAACAGTTTTATCAATGGTTTCTACTCAGTATAAGTCAATAATACTAGTTCTTCGATCTGATAATGGCGAGAATTTATAACCTTGAGTTAAAACAATTTTTCCAGCTTCATGGCATCATTCATCAAGCCACATGTTCTTATTCCCCTCAATAGAATGAGATTGTAGAAAGAAAAAAATCGACATCTCTTAGAAATGGTTTGAGCTATGCTATTTGAAGCCAATATGCCTCTTTAATATTGGAGGGAATCACTTTCCACTATGTCTTATTTGATAGACTGCATTCCATCCTGAAGCTTAGACTTCCATACTCCACTTGAAACTCTCAGCCACAACCTCACCACCAATATCAAATTTGCCTCCAAAAGTTTTTAGATGTACTACATTTGTCTACATACCACATTAAACTTGCGACAAACTTCGACCTCGAGCTATATAATGTGTTTTTGTAGGCTATGGTCTTCATAAGAAAGGATATAGATATTTCCATCCCCTACCTGCAAGACGTATGTTACTATGGATATTCAATTCCATGAACATAAGATGTGTTTTTGTATCACCTCAATTACAAGTCAAGGGGAGAGAAGTATTGACTTGCAATCTCTTAGCCATCAAATTAACCTGTTACCTCAACTTGAAAAAATAAACCACACTTTTAAACCTAAAGAACTTGAACAAGTTGATACCAGCATGAGCCACTTTTATCTGAACCTGAGCCACTTGAATTTGAATCAATAGAACATGAACCTGAATCTTATGATTAGAGTAATAGAGCATAATCAAATGTACCACAACAATCTATTGAATATATGGTGTTCAAAGTATGTTTTGATGAGGAAATGAAATGCACAATTAATCACTTGATCATATTTAAGTTACACTTAATTAGTAAAACAAGTGTTCAATTTGTTTTTGATATGTTTGAACTTGTTTTGCTTTGTTTTATTATGTTTGCTGTCATATTCTGATTCAAATACTTTTTAGACCTTGTTTTGTTTAGAATTTGTCAAATCTTAAAACATAAAAGTTGTAGATATATTTTTTAGCTTTTGTAGCATCTTAAATCACCTTAATTGGATTCCAAATGAGAAAGTTATTATCAAAATACGAAACAGTATCGAGGCTAAATCATCAATGCAACATACTGGTCGGACAGTAATATATGGCGTCAGGACGGTAGCTGGTTTGCTGCTCTATTTTCTAGATAGCATCCATACAGTAGGCCTGCAGTGTCGGACAGTAGTTGATAGGAAAATAGCCATTGGAGCCTCTCTCACTTGACCGTTGGAGTTGTGTTTTGTGAGTAACAGCTAGGAGGCTTGAAGATCTTATAAATACAAGTGTTTAGGGTCTTTTAGGGTAGTCCTAGAGCTTATTTATTGCATACATCTCCTTGTAAACACTCTCTACAAGTTTTAGTTATAAATTACATATTGTATGAGTGAGAGCTAAATGTAGTGCTAAGTGCTTTGTTTTGCTATCCTTTATCGAGCACTACACTAGAGAGTTGTAAGTAATTTGGTGAAGTCTTGAGTTAAGTCTAATGTGTTCAAGTTTGTAAAGACTCAAATCAAGCATTTGTGTTATTGATGTGTTGAAATCCTCTTTTGAGGCAAATATTTGGTGTGAATAAAGTGGTGAAGTCCTCCATTGAGAGAGACAATTTATATGGATCGTAGAGACTAGGGGCTGATCGAACTCCATGTTAAAATCACGGTGCAATCTTTCCTTTCCCTATATCTTATTTATTGTTGTTGTTGTGCATGATTTAGATATTGACTTGGAAAGAATTTGCTTTTAGTACATAATCCATATTATTTAGGTGTTACTTAATTTCTACATTTGGTATCAGAGCTAGAACTCTTGGATAAGTGCTTAATCACATCTAGAGTTTAAGATCATGGCTAGTAACACCTTAGGTTTCATGGAAGGACAAGTAATAAATAGGCCACCCATCTTAACCGGAACAAATTATGCATATTGGAAAGGTAAAATGGAGATTTTCTTAAAACCTCATGATATTTTCTTGTGGAGTGTCATAGAGAATGGGCCCATAATTATTGAAGGCAAAAATGAATCAAATTATATTAAGGCCGAAAAAGAGAAAGTTAAATTAAATGAAGTTGCTATGAATATATTATATTGTGGTTTAAATGAAAGTTATTTTAGTAGAATTTGTACTTATATTTCGGCAAAAGAAATTTAGGATAATTTAAAAAGTACTCATGAAGGCTCTACTAGAATGAAAGATACAAAAATTAGCCTCTTGTGTGGAGAATCTGAAAATTTTAAGATGAAAGCTAATGAATCTATTGATGAAATGCATGATAGATTCATAGATATTATGAATCAATTGTCTATTCTTGGCAAGACATATACTAACTTGGAAATTAACTCCAAACTTCTTAGGTCCTTGCCAAGAGAATGGGAGGCAAAGAGGACTGCCATTGAAGAGGCACATGATTTGAGCATAATGAGTAAGGAAGAACTTCTTGGAACTCTCAAGACTCATGAAATGATCAAAAAGCATAGATATTAGTCAACCAAGAAGGAAGTTATGCTAAAAGCCTCTTATACAAGGTCTAGTGAAGAGGAGGAAGAGAGTGAAGAGGATGATGAGGAGTTCGACAAGCTTACAAAGAAGTTCATCATGTTCTTCAAGGTGAACAAGATGATGAAGAAGGTTGATTGCAACTGAAAATTAAAAAAAAAAAAAAGAAGACTATCACATGCTTCAAATGTAATCAACCAGGACATGTTCAACAATATTGCCTAAATGTAAGAAAAGGGAGGAAATGAGGGAAGAAGAAAGCATACATGGCCACTTGGAGCGATGAAGACTCATTCAACTTGGATGAAGATGTATGCTTAATGGCTATTGATGATGAGGTATGTTCAAATTCCTCACATGTTCCTTATGAAGAGATAGTTGACATGTATGATAAAGCATGCAATGAGCTAGTGAAGATTAAAAAGAAAAATAACATGCTTAAATCACTAATAAAGAAAGTAGGAGATGAAATAGATATTTTTTAAAATGAGAATGAAGAAATTAAAATTGAAAATGAAAAGTTGCGTGAAGAAATTGAATTTTTGAAATTGGACAATGCTAAATTAAATGATAAAAATAAGAAGTTGAAAGGAAAGAATGATGAGTTAGTAAAATAAATGAAAAATTGAAAATTGAAAATGATTTACTTGATCTTGAAGTTAAAAATTTGAATGGTGATGATAGTGTTGTATGTGTTAGTAGTAGTAATGAAGAAATTCTAAAAAGCTAGATGATTTAAAAATGAAAATGAACGGTTGAAGGCTAGCTTAAGTGATGCAAATGCTATCATAGCCAAATTCACTAAGGGAGAAAACAACTTAAGTACTCCCCTTGGAAAGCAAAAAGTTGATTTTAACAAGTATGAAATTGGCTACTATAAGCTCCGGAAAATTTCAGTAAATAATTCCAAAATTAACTTAAAAAATAAACCCTAAAAATGACTCCAAATAAAAACCGAACTTCGACTAGTCATAAATCAAGAACGAATCCATAAATTTCTTAGTCTTGAGAAAAATAAGAATCCTTAAAAATAAAATAAGAACTCAACATACTTTGAATCCAAAACCACTACGTATGACAAATTCTATACTTAACTCTAACTTATAAAATCGGGTAATATAGAACCCAAAAACAAATTATTAAAAAGTAAATAATGATTAACCTTCGGAAATAAAACTCAATTCAACAA
Organism: Combretum micranthum; assembly: GCA_024138025.1. Classification (NCBI taxonomy): domain Eukaryota; kingdom Viridiplantae; phylum Streptophyta; class Magnoliopsida; order Myrtales; family Combretaceae; genus Combretum; species Combretum micranthum. The sequence goes on along the minus strand of JAMXBD010003664.1, from coordinate 2,524 downwards.
TTCCGAAAATGTTAAGAGATATTAAATACTTACAAAAATAAAATTCTCAAACTAAATGTGTAGTATAAACATAAAACATCAGTTCCAAATTGGCAAAGATCTAAACCGGAAAAATCACTAGGAAACCTTAAGAAGAATACAGTAGTTTAAGTCTGGTAATCTCGCGCCTATAACCCTAGAGGCCGAGGTGTAGTTTAAGTGTGTAGAATAGCTTGTAGTAATATGAGGTCGCTTAAAAATATCAGATTGGTAAATTTTTGACCTATTTCGAACCTGTTCGGATATAGACTTTGAAAAGCGTGTCTTGGGGCTCGAGATATAAAAAATCTACCATTAGTACCATTAGACTCGTATTTTCATAAGGATTTCTAAAATATCAGTACTATAATTTTTCGATAACTAAAAATATCTGATTTTGCAATCATATTCGTATTTCATTACTACCAGTAATTAATTAGTCTTTTGATACTATTCACTACTATTCATTATACAATTTTATTATTCTTATAAACCCTTATATTTTTTTTAGATAAATATTTATATATTATAGAAATTCTGTTATTCCAAAATTTAATTCGTTTAGGTTTTTATGGGATCAGTTTCTGCTTAAGACCAGACACTTAAAATAAAATAAATTAATTTAATAATTGAAAAATATTTGAAAATTTTTTATTTTCATAAAATAATTTTTTATAATTTTTTCGAGTTATAAAAATATCAATTATAGCTCATATTTGCGTATTTTGATCATACCGGTACCTTATTTGCTAATTCACTAAAATTAATTAATTAATTATCTTATTTTAATTATGAAAAATCTGCTATAAATATTTGGAATGAATTTTCTATTTAGTTGTATTTTTATTTTATTTTATTAAGAAAGTACTCTTATAACTCATACCTGTAAGTACACCTTTCACACATCACTTCTTTTTCACTTCAATCTTTCTACACTTCATTATATCACTTCATGGCAGATTTTTCTCTTCTTTATGGCTGCCTTGTCTCTTGAAATACTCCAAAAATTAATTAAAATAACCCTCTTTCAATCCTTCTTCAAGAAGCTACACTTACACATTAATTACATATTACAATTTCAAGTTAATAACTAACCAAATTCCCTCCCTCTCTCCTCTCTACTTTCTCGCCAACCTTGGTGTTGTTTTTGCTGGCCATTTATTTTTTTTTTTTCTCTTCATTAAAGTGTCTTAAAACTCCTTCTCTCTTTCTCTCATTCACACATTAACCCTTTGTCATTCTTTGCACTTTTCTCTCTCTATTTTCCTCTCTTTATTTCTTCTTTTGTTCTTGTTCTTACAAGAACACTTGCTGCCCCTATTCTTATATGAGCTTCCACACATATTTCTTCAAGATCCTTAATAAAACTCTTGTCCAAAGCTTCGATAGATGATATAGGTAAAGTATAGTGAGAGTTTCATGCATCAAATGACTTTCCATAAGCTTAAAAGCTAAGGATGATGATGCCAAAATGAAAAACTCCTCTTATCCATGAGTACTCTCTTGTAATATTATTATTTTCTTACTAGAAGTAGTTATATTATGTAGATCTAAATTTTTATAGCTTCAATTTTGTTTATACTTTAGATCTTGTTATATGAGTTATTATTGTGTTATTGCTAATGATTTATACATATATTCATCATTCCCATAACCATCATAGTGTTCATGCATTTAACTAGATCTAGTTGTTTAGGTTCATAAATGCATTAGACTTTTGATTTATTTTCTCAAATAACTTGTAATAGCTTGATGATAGTAAAAATTTTAGAAAGTTCAAGATCTATTTTAGTTTCAACAAAATCATTTTTGAAAATTCGAATAAAAAGGAACCATATTTAGAAAAGCTATTTTTCAACTTCGAAGTGTGTATTTTTCATTTAAAATGAAGGGCTTCAGGAATAAATATCATAAATGAATGATTTTGAGAGTAAGGTAGATCTATGAGTTTATAGTTTACTACCATGCATTTCTTTTATATTCATGTTCTTATTATGTATAGATCTTGGTTTTGAACTTGAATAAAAATAGTGAAATTCGTATCTTGGCAAAACCTATATTTAAAAACCACTTTCCAAGTCTCAAAATGGAAGTTTTAGTTGAGAAAATGAAGGTTTAGTGGATGTATATCATCAAGATTTCTTTTTACAAGAATCAAAGGTGATTTTCAAAAGTTATTTTCAAAATAAAAATCTCATTTGGATTTTGGCAAGGCATAGTTTAAAAACATGTTTTACAATTCAAAAATGAAGATTTTATTCAAGAAATGGAAGGCTCTTAAGATAGGATATGTAAAGGATGATTTTTCCTAAGTTTAGATGGATTTTATCAAAAGATATGTCCAAAAATAAATTTGGTAAATTCGGATCTCAACCAAGACCAATTTTGAAAACCCCTTTATCAACTCCAAAACTCATTTTTATGTGATAAATGAAGAGTATAGGTAATATGTATCATTAAGTAGTGATTTTTACAAGTTGAAGTGAGTTTGATGAATTAATGTGTA
>JAMXBD010003663.1:0-108385 GCA_024138025.1 Combretum micranthum | reverse complement strand
TTTGTCACCTTCCTTACCTCATTAGCAATCTTCTACTCTCTACCACTAGAATCAGATGAAAAAATTTGTGAACAACAATTACATAAGCTGACATAGTAAAAAGTGTTGGAATATCATGAGAAATTCGAGAAGTGAGATTGCTCTTTTACGTGTGATTCTTGAGAACAATTTCGAATATGAAGACTTCCCTTAGGACTCAAGTATTTATAGCAAATCGAGGAAGATGTGATGACTCTTACTCTTCGAAGTGTGGGAAAAATTCTCAACAATTGAAACGCTGTAATGGCATCAATATCGTTAAATGTTAGAAGTCATCATTATATAATTCTAGTTTAGAACAAGATGAACCGAGCTCCGAAACCATGAGCTCACAATGTCCTTACATGGGCTTGAATAATCCCTAAGGCTAATAATTTTCTCATTAATTCGAGGGATGCAGCTCAAATGGAGAAAAGCATTGAGAATGCTAATCGACAATTCGACCACGTGAGTTGAGCTTAGATCATTTTACTCTCCTTGTTCTCTCACAAAGATAGTATGGGGGACAAGTGTTGATGGCAGAATATAGGTCACAACACACTCAGCCTGCTACCATCTCTACATGGGTTAAAGGACCCAAGAAAAGCCTAGAAGACCATGAACTTTACTAGCTTAAGAAGGGTCGATGCTAGGTGACACCTCAGATACTGACTTGATAAAGAAGCTCAGACTCATACTCACCTTAACCTCAAGAGAATCTACAGCTAACTCACCTCAAGTAGGCTTGAGCTTATCATGAGCTACCTCCTTAAGGTCTCTTTACCATCCTTCTCCCAATACAGGACCGAGAGGGGACATCATCAGTTTGGCTTTACTCTATGCATCGGCAGCTCCTTCATCTCGAGTACTAAATATGTCCATTACCTTGGGTATTGGGTGAATCCTTCACCTTGGGCATCAGGTAAGCTATTAGAATGAGATTTGCTTTAATAGAAAAGATTTGGTGAGCTCTAATCTGGTACGACCACAAATTATAAATAGCCTTTCCCTCCTTGAGGAGATAAGGTAGGAAAAATGAAAATTACAGAATGAGAATCAGAATCTCCTCAATTCAATCAATGCTCTAAGTGTTTTCCCTTAGATTTTATGAGTGACCCATTGACTAATTTAAGCATCGAAGTGGCCACACCGGATATCTCTCAGTGCACTACTAACTATGTTTTGTGTTCACAGGGAGTAAAGTCAATCAGCGAAATCGTCACCTGCAACAATTTTAGTTTCAAATTAATTAGTTTTATTTAGTCTTTGGTTAGGAATTAATTTATTGGTTATAATCATTTAATAACCAATAGAAAATTATTTTTTGTTAGCTAATAGAAATTTAGGTATTTTGTTTTATTACTTTATTGCCGTTTGGTTGTTTGAACTTTTCTTTGTATATATATGTAATGGGAAATTGTAAAGAGGCAGCAGTTCTTTGTTGATAAAAATGATATTTTGAGAAGATTATCTCAATTTAGTTCTTATCAATCCTTGGGATTGTAGTGAATGAATCTTGTTCTTATCATTCTTCATGATTGTGGTAAACAAACCACTTAAGTGAATTTGTAACTCGTATCAAATTAGCAAGAGTGTAGTTCAGGTTACTCCTGATGCATTATATCCTAGATTAATGCCATCTATATCTAAAAAGATTGTTATGAGAGCCCTAGTAATCATCTTACTAGGTATGTTATATTTGTTTTCTTATTGATGTCTTAGTGATGGTCTTCCTAGGCATAGCAATAACTTTGTCTCTAACTCGCACATGACCGCTCTGATACCACTTGTTGGGATTAAACCTTAAATCCCTAAATTGAATAACACGTGCAAGATTAGAGTACAAACACATAAAATTATTACAAAAGCATGCTTAGATCTATGATATCAAAAAAGCACAAAATCCCTTTGATTTTGATGGTTTGATCTTCCAAGTCTATACACAACCTTTGGCACATTTGGTATACAGGAATGGGCCAGAATGGAATCGTGATTCTGACTTCCATTCCCTTTCTCAATGTTTAGAAGCATTTTTAGAAGCTGGAATGGCGATTACTTGGAATTGATTATTCCATCTTTGAAGGGGAATTTGATTCCGCCTTTGAGAAGATGGAATCGCGATTCCAGTCCACTCTTATTAATTATATGAGTGTAATTACTTTTTTATCCTATCATGTATTAATATTTTGCATTTATTACTAAGGGCATTCCTGAAAATTACACTTTTAGCCATTCCATTCCATATAATCTCCCAAACATAGTAATGGATTTGTCATGTGCAAACTCATTCTATTCCAATTCATTCCATTCCAATCAAATCTATTCCATTCCAAACCATTCCTGCGTACCAAATGTGACATTATAGATTTTCTATCTCTCTCTTTTCTCTCTAACGATGGGTAATTAGAAGAGTGCATGGTAGGATGTATGACTTGGGACCATGACCATATATTTATATATAAGTCCATATTTATTTCCTATTCTACTCATCATGAAATAGGAAATAACATATTTGGTCTCCACACATAATATTAAAAAAATTATATGATGTATTAAAGTCCATAATTTTATTAGATCACTTTGTAGGTCCCCAAAAGGCTAACAAGAGGGCGATTTTAGGTTTTGGGTTGGGTTGGGTGGGTGGGTGTGTGTGTGTGTGTGTGTGGGGGGGGGGGGGGAGTGATTTGATTGTTAGTTTAAAACTCTTTCGCCAAATCCAATGAAAATTCCGTAAAGATGATATAAAAGTAAACTTTATATTTTTTATCCTTTTAAATAAAGATAATTCATAATGCACATGATAAACATATAATAAACAACAAGAGTAAAAATGCATAAAAATAAAGGAGACAGTCGATTTATAGAGGTTCCTCTTTATGAGTCAATTCTCTCTTCTAGCTCCACCGCTGGGGATTTGGTCTTCGATACCGGTTGCTCCACTAATCCAATAGCAAAGAAGAATTACAATCACCGGTAGCTCTTGCTCTGTCTTTCTAGCCTATCACTTAACTATGCATAGACTATAAGACTTTGTAATCTGACTTCTATGCTAATCTTCAGTTCAAAAGATAAAGGAATAAAATTGTAGCAGGAGAAAATACATGCTCTCTAATATTAAGCTCAAAATCTCAAAGAATGAATATTGCTCGCAATGTCTATAGTCTTGCTCAGTAGGCTTTTGTGGCACGGGAGAGATTTTTTATTGCTGTATTTGTTACTTGTCTTCAAACTTGAAACGAATAACATCATTTTGATCTGTGCTTCTTCAAATGTTCAAAAGTCTTCTAACGGCTTGGATGGTCCTTGGATGATGTTGATATCTCTCAAATTGCGGGATATGATTATCTTGTTTATGAATTCAAACTTCAAACCGATTCGACCTTGTCTTATTCAGCTCCTTTATTATCAAATGCTCTTGATACTTGAATCTTCTTGGTTGGATAATGTTTCGATTTTGGATTTGAAGATCCCACAAAATCCGAATAAGCTTCATTTTGAAAATATCCCTTTAATTTTGGATAAGGCCTTAACACAAATATCTTATCTTCATCCGTTAATTATCATCTTGAGATAAAATCCATTTGTTCTGCCCTTAATTTGAAGTATATCCTCATTAAATTCTAATCCTCATCAAACTTTGATCTTATTAATCTTTGTAAAACTTAAAGTAAAACTTTGTAGATTATCAATGATAAGGAATTCCCCATGGATTATTAACCTGTGAAACTAATTAAGTGCATTACTTTAATACACTTAATTAGTGGAGCTGGGGCTTCAAATAATTTTTTCTTGTATTTTCAAATAATTACTTCAACTGTTTGTATAAGTGTCTACGGATACGTCTGATGATTTGTCCAGTTAAACATCTTATAAAGTGTCTGCTTGATTGTCTAATTAAGTATCTGTAAAAATAAATACTTTCGATCTACACACTCAAAGCAGATTCATTAGTTCTCTTTTGACCTTTTTATTATCATCCAAACTCATTTAGGATAATTCAACACACTTTATTTGGAATTTTTATTTTATAATAGCCTTACTACACAATAGAAGCATCATTTGTTTATGATGGAATTGAGTGTGTGAAGCACAAAATTGGAAAAGAGAGAGGCAGAATGACATAAAGAAAGCATAGCAGATGAAAATGATGAAGTTGAAGAAGACCACAAAGGAATAAGAGTTAAAAGGGATCTTTCACTTTATTTAATTGTGCTTTTTAAAGTTGCTGGAGATTGATTTAGAAGATGGCAAAAGAGAGAAAATTGAGATAATGCTATGTATATATATTATGTGTATTTTCTATTTTTGATCATTTTGTTTTTTGACAGTAAATCCAATTAATTATTCGTTAGTGAATGTAATAAATTTAATTTTTTTTTCAATTTTTAATTTAATATATTATTATTATACTACAATGGTTTGAGATTTTAGCTTGATTTGGTTCAGTAGTGTAGTTTAAACGCTAAAAAAAATATGGGAGACAATTCACATTAACTAATAAGAAATTTTTATGATCCATACGCAAGAGGTGGGTGTCCATTGTGGTTTCATTATTGACATTTTCTTCTATCTTTTATATTGCTTGTACTTTCAATTTTTTTTGGTCTTGACTAGGGTGTTATAATTCTTTATTAATAGTAAAAGAGGAAAAAAATTTAAAGACTGTTGTGTTTATTATTACTTTTTTTTAGGGCAACACATATATTCTTTATTAAGAGATCTATTAAATACTTTAATTTGGGGATTGAATATATCTATTACTATAAAACCAATCCTTGATCATTAGTGTCAGTCTTATCTTATCCTTTTTATTCTTATCTTATAGCGGTTATAGGTGACAATTACTTTTTCTCTCTTCTTACTCTCCTTCTTTCCCTCTCTTTTCCATCTCTCTGGATTAAAAATCGTTCTCACTTTGTACTTTTTTTTATAACTGTTCCTACCTTTTTTTTTCCACATATGTATTTTTTAACTATTCCTTTTTTTTTCACATACATAACGTGGGTACAACATACACTAGTATTATATTAAGAGAATACTTATATTAATTGGAGTCTAAAAATTAATTACATGGTATTGTGTATACCACTTAAAAATATTTTTCTTAATATTCTTTAATGTGTTATTGGAATAATTATCATCTATTGTTTTCTTTTATTATACCCTTTTTCTCTATAATTAAACTATTATAATAATATACATTAATATATTTATTAAACAACCATAACATTAATTTATGATGTCAAAATTGTAGTTAATAATATATTTCAACCATTAATAGAAACTCCATTAAATTATATTAAAAATAATACTTCTCTTAATTGGACTCTAAAAATATATTATATTGTTTTTATATATGATACTTTTCAAAACTATTTCTTGATATTCTTTGGGGTTAATGTCAACAATGATGCCTGAACTTTCGCAAAATATTCAATTAGGTATCCAAAGTTTCGTTTTGAAAAATTTGGTACTTGGACTTTTGCAAAAAGTTCAACTAGGTACTCAAAATCTAATTTGACAATTTTGTTATTTGAATAAAGTTTTTGTGACTTCTTTCATACCCAATTGAACTTACATGACGTATGAAAAATGTACGTGAAAATTATATTCAGGTACAAAAATTATCACAGCCAAACTTCAGGTGTGGAAAAACTCTGCGAAAACTTTGTTTAGGTACCAAATTATTCAAAATAAAATTTTAGGTAACATTTTGTCAAAGTTCAAGCACCATTTTTGTCATTAACCCTATTCTTTATTGTCTTCTTTAAATAATTATCAACTTTTGTTGTATCTTAGTGTTAGCTAAGAATTTACTTGTAAAATAAACCCTTTTCTCTATGGTAAAATAATAATAATAATAATAAAATATATAATAATAATAATAATAATAATACACATTAACATATGTATTGAATGACAATACTATGAATTTATGATGCCAAGTTTGTAGTTAATAATATGTTTCAATTATCATTAATAGCAATTCCATTGATAACTTATAGAAGCATTTATAGTATCTTTTTGTTATTTAATATGTTTTAATTTCCATTAATATCAATTTAAAAAATAGTATAAGATTGGATATTTATGATGTCGTTACATTTATCATTAATAATAAGTTCAATCACATTAATATCAATCCCTATTATGGAAATTCTAGGTCCCATCATTAATTTTAACTTGACTAGTCCCGTCTATTATTAACGACTTACATAATACTCAACTGTGTTTGAACCACTAAAATAGTTAATCGACGAGACCGTCCAGTTAATCATCTAACTGTTAAAATAAATATAGCAATTAGAATATTAACTATTTTAGTAGTTCGATCACGATGGTGTGAGTAGTCGATAGTGGCAGGTACAGTCTCATTAAAATTAATGACGGGACCATAGAATTTTCCAATAGTTAATATTTATTTTAATGGTTAAATGATCGACCGGTCCCGCCTCCCTATTAATAACTTCAATCACATTATTATTTCACTTATATAAGAGTAATTCATCTCATCATTAATTTGTAGAACTTTCATCAATTTACTCAAGAGCATAAAGAAATATGTTCTTACACCTATATAAATTACTAAACCAATGTTGGTAAATCAAATCCATATCTTTTTTTTTTTTTAAGTTGGAAACTTCTATGTTCACATCAATAGGACCTGTCTAGTCAATCATTTAGCCAATAAAATAAATATAATAAGCGATATAATAAGTATTTTAGTAGTGCAATTACGATTGGGTATGAGTTTGAGCCGTTAAGTAATCAATGTGACATGTCTCATCAAAAACACATAACAAGACCAAAGATTTTTCCTCAAAGTTAAGCTTCTTTCCATCTTAACAAGAATGATAGTATTTTCCATGTGCTTTTGTATTAAATGTTATTAAGTATGTATTATTATCGAGTATACTAAATTAGCTTTCAAAAAAATCTTATCATATGTTCTTTTTAATGGTAAAACCACATGTTAACATAAAGAATTGTATATAATTTATTTCATATCTTAACCTTCAAAGCTACACATGTCAAACCATAAATCTATATATAATTGAATTTGTTAATTACAATTATTTTTCGAAATTCTTCTTTTTTGCCTAATCTTTTATAGATTTTGACTTAATTTGCAAGTCCTTGCAAGATAACTTGAAATCAATGTTAAGTTTTATTAAATTTTATTGAATGTCTAACCTTGATATTTTAAATTTTTAATTTTGGAACAATTTTATGTTGTCTTTTTTGTGTAAATGTTATTAAGGGCTATAAAAATTACATGTTTTATTAACTTTGTAAAACAGTGAAGAAATGTGCTATTCTAAAAAAAAAAAAATTATGATGCTAAAGAAGCACTTGACAATAGAATGAATATAAAGATTTGCATTAAGATTTGTAAAATAGAATTTCTAGATGTATTACTAAACCCTAAGAAATTGAAAAACTCAAATATAAACCTATTAACATAAACAAGTATATTGTTTATTTTATAACATTTTTTAAAATCACATATTTGATTGTATTTATTATTACTTTCTTATAAACAAAATTTCTCAATTAATATCTTCTTTATTGTTTTTGTAGATAGCAGTGACTTATTTAATAAAGCAACTTAAATTTTATTAACATATTTTTATACTATCTAATTAATATATTTGTAAGTATTATTTTATTATAAATTACTTCTTATTTATACACATTACCAAAATGGTTTAAAATAATTCTTTTTAATTTGTATGGTTTATCAATTATTTTACATTTTTAAATTTCATTGAATCATTGTTTTTAAGTTTTGCATACGCATAACAGATGTGTCACATGCTAGTACTTTTAGATGCAAATCCTTAAGGAAAAAGCAAAAAGAAAATGTCAACTTAAACCCTTAAACAAAGCCATATTACTTGTAGATTATCAACCCAATGGTTCCACTTCTCTTTAACTCACGTGAAATTCTACATTTCCTACGCTTTCATATATCTCTTTATCTCTCCTTGATGTGTAGACCTTAGCAACTAGAATTGTTACAACTCAACATTCTAAACATACGAGGCAAAGGATATTTCTAGCAAAGTATCAAGATTACATAGTGGCTTAAACTATAATTAGTTAGTAGTGTTAGTTTGAACTATTAAACAATCAATCTAGTAACAAAATGTAACTAAAATTTGAATAAAAAGGAGAAAAGAACAAAGGCAAAAACCATCCATTTGGCCCATAATCAAGAGTCTCTTGAGACTTAGAAGTTTTCAACCCTCGAAATTGCATTATCACCTACAAATCGCAACACATATTGATATTAGTAGCAGTAGGGCAAATATATATATATATATATATAGAGAGAGAGAGAGAGCTAGGGTTTGTGTACCTGATTGATTGATTGTGTAGTTCTAAAGGAGGCATGTTTGTGTTGGTAGGTTAAGTGGAGTAGCTCAATTAGGCTAAAGTAGTGGATTAAGTAGTAGGTTGCATATCAATTTGGTGCTCTCATTTGCCTTGTCATGGTGGTAGCATTCTTGAAGACAACACTTGAAATAAGAAACTTATCATTAGATGAAAGATTGGAGAAATTGCAATCCAATATTAATAAAGAAATTGAGAAGAAGTTTTTGCATTTATGGAAGAGGTTAAGCAAACTATCACCATTAGTTTGCAAAATCTTGGGAATTAAACTCAAATGAATACATCTCAACAAGTTTTAAATAATGTGGAGTCATCACATTTTGATTGAGAAACTTCAGATTCTATTATTAAGGGCATCAAGGTTGAAATTCCTAAGTTTAATGACGATGATGCATTGGGGTGGCTATTCAAGACAACGAAGATCTTTAATTTCCACAATGTACTTGTTGAATACAAGATAATAATAGCTGCTTTTGCACTAGAAGAGAAGGCATTAGAGTGGTATTAGCTGTTGGAAAATAATAATAAACTACTACCTGATTGCATTTAAGAAGTAGTTGATGAATAGTTTGGACCTTCTTTATATGAAGATGCGCAAAGACAATTGTCGAAGCTATTACAAACAACTTTTGTTGAGGATTATCAATGCAAATTAGAAGCTGTTTCTAATAAGGTTGTTCGACTTTCAGGTAGTTTCTCAATTAGTTGTTTCATTTTGGGTCTTAAACCCTATTTGAAATGGGAATTGCAAATTACTTGCCACAAGACATGTTCAGGCCATTCCTTTAGCCAAACTTCATGAGGCCAAATACAATGATTAACTTTCTCCTAAAATTTTTCAACCTTTTTAACCAAATTCTCTTTCATCTAAACCTTAATCTTCCATTTTACAATTTTCTAAACCATAAACACATGATCAAAACTCTATTCTTGCAAAACCTAAAAACAAATCTACAATTCCTATCAAGAATCTATCGCCTAGTGAGATGGTTGCAAGAAGAGAACAGGGGCTAAGTTACAATTGTGATGAGAAGTACAATAGAGATCACAAATGTATAGCAAAATTTTTGCTTATGCTTGTAAATGATGATGATGTTGATATTGAACAAAATGACGTAATGCAATATGTGGATAAGGATTCTGCCTTTATGATGTCTATTGATTCTTTACTTGATGGTGATGGTGATGCTACGATTATTTTCCATGCACTTTTGAGATTGTCAAATACTAAAACATTAAGATTCGTAGTGCTGATTCATAATAAACCATTTTCTATATTGGTTGACATTGGTCGTACTCATAACTTCTTACAATCAAGAGTGGCAAAAAATTTTAATGTACTTATGGTACTGTCACGCCCCGAATTAGGGTCTAGTCATATCCAATCACCACATATAATACTGGTCGTTGGTCAATTCGTGGTTAAAAACATTTAAGAACACAAAGTTAAAGTTTGCGAAAAATTTATAAATCTAATAAGTTCTATTCAACTTCGGTTGCAAGTACTAACATCAGGCAAGTGCACCTACCGAAGTAGAATAGAAAATATTAGGTCATATTCCAAGGGATCGTTGGCATCTGCCATAATCATTTTTGGTCTATTATCTAGCTAAAGAAAATTGAGTAGAACGTAATAAAAACAAAAGTTATACTAGGGTTAATGAATATATATATGTTTTCAGGGCAAATTGTAAAATAAGCTTGTTAATGCATGAAAAAGCCTTAGGAATTGCTTCATTAAGTCCTTATCATGTGATCTTTTAACAAACTCATAGAGTTGTACTCTAGTATATTTGCACCGTTGGATTTACTAGGGTAAGGTAAAGTCTCTCTTAAGGTCAATAACTCTAGATTTAGACCAGACCTCTAAAATCTCTTCACAAGTTATCATCAATCTAAATCAGCATAAAATTTAAGAATCCTTTGTTTTAAAACTAGCCTAATGAATTTTAAAAACAAGTGATAGAAAATTTCACCATCTCTCTCTCAAGGTGATTATGAGCAACTCCATTAGTAGCCTAAATCTATTCAAAAGAATGATCTCTCAATATATTCAGTTGAAATCAGAGATGAATCGAAAAGGTGCACCTCACATTTAGACTCACGAAATGAAGTTCTAGCTACTAATTACAAATATCCAGTGATATTAATTAAAATACTTTGAAATCACATAAATTAGGTCTTGGTTTCACAAACCTTAAGTTAAATGGTTATTTCTCCATGGGTACAGACATTAAGAACAAATTTTGAAGAAATTATATGAAATTAAAGATGAAACTACAACTTAAGCACATAGTCTTGCAAAAACGAACATCGGGTTTACAATGAATTTACCCATAAAACTTTGAGATTTCTTAGCAAGAAAAACATTTCTTTTGCTCAAGCATTTTCTTTCTATTCTATGTTAGAAATTTGTTACATACGATACTATACATTCTTATCATATGCTTATGCATGTTTATTTATAGGACTAGACACAGAAATCATGATAGTTTTATTAGCTAACGTAGCAAATTCTTTATAATCGAATCCGTTCCTTATTTTCACACACGTGTCTTAAATGCCAGCTCATAGGGTCACTTTTCATAGCGTACATCAAGCGCTCAAAAGTTGCTTGAATGTTAAGGCTCAATCTAAGCTATGGCTTTTCTTTGTAAAGGCTCGAGTTTTTATCCAAATTCAATTGTGGGACTCATTGAGTTCATTGAGGACTCAAATGTTGGCTTTGACCCTAGTTGTGCTTTTTCTTAACACATGTGTGATTTTGTCTAGATTTGGTTGCAGGTTGAATCTAAGGCTCAATATTACAATGTGATTGAAGCTGTATCATGAAGTCTAAGGCTCGATCACCTTAATATAGAAGTCGAAGGTCATGTCGAGTGCTTGATCTAGGACATGAGGGGTCATTTTGCCTTGCTATTTTGCCCTCGATGAGTCCTTTGCAAGGTTCGGCCAAGTTCTACTTTGCACAATTGTTGTTTTTTTTCCCTCCAAATCCGATAAAAAAAACACTTTGTTTCTTCTTCTTTTGATTCTATGAGCTGAAAAATAACATTTAAACAATAAAAGCACCAGATTTATAAGAATTTACCTAGAAATGTATCAGATAAAGCTTAGATTCCTATGAATAGAATAGAGTAAACACACTTATCAAATACCTTTGCATTATACGTACAGACTTCCTTAAAAGATATGTTTATTGTAATAATTTGTTGTCCAATTTTAGATTATGAAATCGTTTAATTAGATTTTGAAAACAATTGGATTTAACAGCGATGAAAATAAACCTTGCAAAAATATTTCTCATTTTACTTATAAGACTAGATCAAATTTCATAAATGAAACCATACCATTTGATATCTCATATATCTTTCTTGATGGTAAAACAAAGCTTTAAAAGCATATTACAAAACATGTGGGCTCCACCAAGCCCTTAAAGAATAATACAAGCTTGAAAAGATAAATCCAGTTCTTAAACAAAATAAAATAAAGTACATACACGGTCTTAACTCGCTCTTCTCTTCAACAAACTCTTCTCAAGTCATGCCATTCACCCAATCCAATCATCAATAATCAAAACAACAACATCATCAAATCATTACCCAGAAAGAAAAGAATGATGAGCCGAAGCCTAGTACACAATAACACAAGCATGCACGAGATGACACAAGTTTATAGTAATGCAATATAGTAAACAATGGTATGTTGTCTTTAAATTAGAGTGAACAAGCAACACTTGAGCAATCACACTCCGAATCAAGCCTCTGGGAGTTAAGGGGTCTTGAGTAACAGCAATTGCTTAGGAGGTTGATATAGGTAACACGAACACACACCTATATCACCTATATCTATAAGATAAAAGGAAAATAACATCCTCTAGGATTCACGACCATTACACATTCCACTTATCTCGATCCATAATATCATTTTGTTTAACTGGTCCCATAAACGTGAAATAAACCATATTACTTCCTTTCAAGCTAAAATAAACGTTATGCAAATACCATTTGCCTTATCAATTACCCACTGAGTTACTTATAAATTGTCACTGCATCATGACAAGAAGGTAGCCTAAGCATCTAACTACTGTGCTTTGCTCTGAGCAAGGTTGTTGCACCTTAGACCAGAAGCAGTCTTTAAGTTTTAGTCCATTAGGAATACCTATCCTAACAAACAATACACAAGTCACTACATACCTTTCACATGTTTGGAATCCTAAACAAAAGTAAAGGATAGATCAGCCATCCATTCATCTGTTTAAAAATTAAACTCATATAAGTACATATATATTATCCATTTACATCAAACTTATTTTTCAAACTTATTTGATCAGACACTAAATAGATGTCCCGCCATTGCTGCGAAAATCGCCATGCCAAGATATGGACAGTTCTCCATTGTCTGTCAAATTGCTTCTTTTCCTTTGCTTATAAATCATTCAATATATATAAAAAAAAACATTACCACCTCTTATTAACTTATGGAAAATATTCATTTTTCTAAGCAAAAAAAGCATTTGAAACGACATACTCTTTTTATTTTTCATAGTTTAGCCTTGCATTTCATATTTAAGCCAATTACAAGTTATTGAGCCTAAATTAACTTAACTTATCCAGGTTGATTAGACTTAATAAATCTAATTTATTTTAATTTATTAAGATTCATTAAGCCAAGTTGAACTTAGATTCATTAACTGTGTTCATTTTATACTTATAAACTGTGTTTAATCTAATTAGTTATTAAGTCTATTATATTTCAAGTTACTTTTAATATAAACATAACTTAATCTTAGTTAAGTTGTATAGAATTAATCATTTAATCTAATAACTAAGTTATACTCAATTATTACACTAAGGCAAACCCATATATCTTATAGAATTATATTAGTCTAGTTTATTTTAGCATACTAAATCCAATTCCTATCATTCATTAATCAACTTTTTAGTAAAACCTTATGCAAACACTCGATTCAGTATTTACATGTACATATATATGTATATTTTATTTCATTTTATTTTATTTTTATGAAGAACATGGGAAGATAGGTCAACGTGTTCCCCTTTGTGTTCTAGTGTAAAAGAAGCACGACTAATTACATCCAGTGGTATTTTATTCTTGGATTAGAACTTATTGAGAAGCATGATGAGATAGGGCAAGTCGTGTTCCTCCTGTGTTTCACTTAACATGTTATGCACTCAAAGATCAGAGAGAAACACAGTATGATGGGGAAATCCATGTTCTAGCCATGCTGTTCTGGAGTTGTGTTTAATAAAAGAAATGGAGAAAAGCACGTTTGGATATGGATAGTTGTATTCCAGCCGTGTTTCTTCTCGGGTGAGAAACATGAGGAGATAGGGAAGTCGTATACTAGTCGTGCTTCTTCTCGAGTGGGTAAAAATTCATAGCTTTAAGAAAAAACAAGGTGCACAAATGATTAAAGCACCCCTATGTTCCTCTCGTGCTCTTTCACAGAAACAGAGCATGTCATTTTTAACTTATTTATCTACTTGTTTTACATCACAAACTCAACATACAACATCTTAAAATCAACATACAAGTTATAACCATAACTTACAACATCTGTATAGGGATTAAAAAATGATATTTAATTATTGATTCCCTATCTTCTCTTCTTCTTCTCTTATATCAAATTGATATTTAATTTAAGATTGGCTTAAAAACTAATATTTTTAGATAGACAGATGAATTCACAATTTACAGGGATTGAGAGAATAGGATTTTGATAGGAATGGCTAAACTTGAGCCTTTTAAAATTGAGGTTGTTAAACTTAAGAAATTTAACTCATTTGGAAATTAAAAGAAAAGAGGATTTAAGAATTGATATTTGAAAGGAACTTTGTTAATTTGATACTTGGAATAGGTTATAGAAGCAAACAGAAAATTTGAAAGGAATATTTAAAATGTCAATTTAATTTAAATCTATTTACTAATCTAAATATGTTAAATTGACAAATCTTACTATATTGTTTACTTGTTTTTTTTTATTTAACTATCTAAATTCAATTTCTAATTTAGATAAGAATTTAGGGTGTTTCAGGAAGCCTCTCCCAGTTTTGCTGTAATGATAAGAGATAGACTGAAAATATTATGTGAAGACTAATGTGTAGACATACTTGTATACATCTGGTGTTATGAATTTATGGAGATATTGTATGTCTAGCCCATACAAGGTGCAAATGTTGTGTTGGGCGTCTAATGGCTCCAAAGCTTAGGGCTTATTACAATTGATTACACTGCATTAACTATGCAGTTTATCAAAGAGAGTAAACAAGTGTCTTTATGTGGTGATTCATCTACATTGCAACCTATTTCTAATCACCAGTTGCAACGAATGATTCAAATAGATGCTATTACATCTTTTTATCAATTGTTAACTTAACCTTGTTCCTCCACGTTGAGTTCCACCAACAATATCTCATTTAAGAGCATATTAGGCAAGTACTTTGTTGTGTTCAAACACCTACATCATTGCCATCGTGTCACCATGTCCAACATCGAATCCATTTCAATATAGGTATTGTTCCTGTTAATGTAAAACCATACCGTTATCTGCATTTTCAAAAATGAAAAAAATGAAATTGTGAAGAAACTAAAATATATGTTAGAACAATGAATTATAAGGAATAGTATCAGTCCTTTTTTATCTCTAGTATTATTAGTTAAAAAGAAGGATGAATCTTAGCATTTTTATATTGATTATAGGGTGCTCAAAAATGTCACTATAAAGGATTGGTTTCCTATTCCCATAGTTGATGAATTACATGATGCATTAATATTTTCTAAGCTGGACTTACGATATGGTTATCACCATATTAGAAGGTTTGAGGGTGACATTGAAAAAATGACATTTTAAACATATGAGGGCCATTATGAATTTCTTGTTATGCCACTTAGATCAAGTAAGCACTAGCTACTTTTCAAGCTATTATGAATGGCTTTTTCAAACCATTTTTGGGGCAATTTGTCATTTTTTTTTTGTAATGACATTTTGGTTTATAGTAGATCTGAAGATAAACAATGAACATTTGGGCCTAATGTTAAATATTTTGTTAGAGAATCATTTTTTTTCTTTTTAAATAAATTCAAATGTTCTTTTGGCCAGTAGAAGATTGAATATTTAGGCTATGTGGTGGGACAAAATAGGGTACAACCGGATTTATCTAAGACTATAGCAATCCAAAATTGGCCAAAGCTTATGACAGTAAAGGAGTTCTAGGCATTTAGGGGGTTGTTGGCTATTATAGACATTCTATTAGAAGATATGCCTCTATTACTAGCCCTTTAATTGACAAGTTACAAAGGGATAAATTTCATTACAGGCAATAGGCCTCGGATGCTTTTGATTGTTTGAAGATAGCATTGAGCTCAGCTCCAATTTTAGAATTACCTAATTTTACCAGCCGTTTATTATAGAGATTGATGCATTAGGGCATGGTAATGGAGCTATATAGCTACAAGCTAATCATCTAGTTGCATTTTTTTAGTAAAAAAATGCTAGTATGTTTGTGCAAAGCTTCTACTTATGTGTAGGAACTCTATGCCATCATTGATTCTATTAAAAAATTATGACAATATATACTTGACCATAGTTTTAGAATAAGGATAGACCATGGTAGTTTAAAGGAGATCCTTTGCCAAGAAATTCAAACTCCAAAACAATGAAAATATTTGTACTGGATGTGATTATATGATCACATATAGAACAGTAGCTAATGCTTTGTCATGCCAAGGGACTGACCAAGTGAATTTTTTTGGCATTTTTGCACCTTATTTCAATTTTTTTGGATCATTTGAAGCAAGAGTATCAAGTGCTTCCGACCTTTCAATGGTTATTGTTTGGCTTGAACCAAGGGAACCTATGAAATATGATTTTCATTGGTGAAATGAGCTCTTATATTACAATTCAAAACTGTTTTTGGTGCCTCAATCTAATCCTATTTTAATTATTGAATTTCATGGTTCCCTAAGTGTTGGTCATTTTAGTGTGCTTAAAACCTATAAAAGGTTAGCTTCTTCCTTCTACTGGGGAGGGCTAAAAACACATTGTAGAGGATTTTTTTTTCAAATAGTGCATGATTTGTCAACAAGTTAGATATGTGATTCAAGCACTAGGAGGCCTTTTGTAGCCATTACCAGTTCTAAAGAGAATTTGAGAAGATGTAAGCATGGATTTTATAACATTCCTTCCGCTTTCACAAGGATTCTCAGTTAGATTAGTAGTTGTGGATAGGGATGTAAGCAGGTGGGTTTTTATAGGGTACCCGATCCGCCCAACCCAGTAAATACTCTATAGAGTTTTTGGATGGGTTTTGAGACGAGCATAAAATCCATTAGGAAACCGAACCCGTTAAAATATATAAATATATATTATGTTTAGCCTTAGTCTCTAAAATTAACCAACTGTGCTCTATTATTTTTAAAGCTATTTTTTCTTTTTTATTAAATCATTTAGAAAAAATGAAAAACCCTAAGACAGTAGACCAGTGCTCTATGGTCTCCACTTTCAGTCTTGGTCTTGGGTCACTCTCCTCAAATTCAAGTCTCTCACTCCCGTTACCGCACTATTTCATTCAATGATTTTCTTTCCATGAAAATGGTTGGGATTTTATAAAGAGGATTGTATGAGTAATGATAAGAGTTTTTTTCTTGGCCTGTAAAGTGGGAATGGATCGGAAATAGAAAAAGATGAAAAAAGATTATTTATAATGACATTTTTAAATATTCTATTGTATAATGATTGTAATTTTATATCGAGTTTCAAGTTCGGGTTCGGGTTGGAGTTCGAGTTCGGGTTCCGGTATCCTATAGGGTTTGTCTAGCGGGTTTTGGGTCCATGGACAAAAATCCTACAAGGTTTGGGATGGGTTTAGGGAATCCTATTGGGTTTTAGGTTTAGGTTTGGGTTTTAGTATATACGTCCCGATTGCATTCCTTTTTGTGGATAGGCTTTCCACGTATTGTCACTTAGGAGCTCTTGATGGGCACTATACAGTTTCTAAAGTCACTCATTTGTTTTTTAATATAGTTGTTTAAGTTGCATGGGTTTTTAAGGACCATTGTTTCTAATAGAGATTCTATTTTCGCAATTAATTTCTAGAACAAGCTATTTCCATTAAGCGATACACACTTGAACATGTCAAGTGCTTATTACCGTCAATTTGATAAGCAAACATAGGTGCTTGATAAAGTAATTCAGCAATACTTAGAGAGTTTTTTCGTGGAGTTTCCTCAACTATGGGTTAGGTTTTTGCCTTGGGTGAAACGTTCATATAACACTTCTTATTATCAAGGTGTTGATGCAACACCTTTTCAAATTGTTTATGGAATAGAGCCCACTATGATACCAGCTTATATTAAAAGTGATTTGGATTTAGAGGCATTTGATTCTAACCTTCAAGACACAGATGTCTTATTAAGATCACTACGAACTAGATTATTGGAAGCACAAAATTGTATAAAAAACATTGTAGATAGACATATAAGGGAAGTTGCTTATGAACTATCATTGCCACCTACTTCTAAGATATACAATGTATTTCACGTATCTAATTTGAAGTTAGCTAAAGGGTGTCTCAACTCCATCTTTAAATTTACCTTATCAAGATGTGGGTGATCATCTGATTTTACAACCCTTGTCTATTCTTAGTTCAAGGACTATTACTTAACAAAGACATAGGGTTCGTCAAATATTGGTACAATAAATGGGGTTATTACCAAAGGACACTATGGGAAGACTATGATGGTTTTCAACAATTTTTTTCTCAGTTCAACCTTGAGGAGAAGGTTGTTTTTAAAGATCGGAGACATCTATTGCAACTCACACTCTAAACATACAAGGCATAGGACATTTCTAGCAAAATACTAAGATTGCATGGTGGTTTAAACTGTAATTATTTAGTGGTACTAGTTTAGACTATTAAAAAGTTGATATAGTAACAAAAATGTAATAATATAACCGAAACATCATCAATATAAAAAGGAGAAAAGAACAAAGGGGAAAACCATCCTTTTGGCCCCATAATCACGAGTCTCTTGAGACTTAAGAGATTGCACTACTTGAAATTGCATTATCACATGCAAATCACAACATATAGTGATATTAGTATTAGTAGAGTGAATATGAAGAGAGAGAGAGCGCTAGGGTTTGTTTACCTTGATCAGTAAATTTTTTTTATTAATTATTAAATTAAGAAAAGATGATAGAAGATTTTGTTTTATGATAAAAAACTAGGTAGAGTAGCTGGGTTAGGCTAAAGTAGTAGATTGAGTAGTGGACTGCTTATAAAAAACCTCTAGATTTTGAGTTTTGTAATAGACTTTCAGTATTAAGCGTTAAGGGTTAGTGTCACATTAAAAAAAATTAGAAAGTAAACGAAAGAAGTCTTTTATATTTTATTGTTCTTAAATTTATTATCTTATATACCGATTCTTTAATGTGGACGATTTATTCATAAATTTACAAAATAAATTTGAAAAGTTGAGTTTGTTGTAAGGGAGCTAGTATTTATAACTCTTTTAATTTTTATGTATATGTATATTTAAGGATTATAGATCAAAATTTTAGTTCTAAGTGATACCCTAATCCTAGCTCTGTCTAAGTCCCATTTTTCTATCTATATATATATAAAATGTTTAATGACGAAAATGGTATCTGAATTTTCGAAAAAGGATTAAGTGGGTATTTGGAATTTGGTTTTGAATAATTTGGTATTTGATCAAACTTGAAATGTGGTATTGACAATTTTGGTATCTTGATAAAGATTTTGCTAACTTTTTTTAATCCCCCATCAAATGAAAAAGTTCACGAAAAATTTATTCGAGTACTAAAATTATCAAGATCAATCTTTAGGTATAAAAAAAGTCAATAAAAACTTTATTTAGTTACTAAATTATTCAAAACCAAACTTCTGTTATATTTGCAAGGGGTTAGGTACTATTTTCGTCATTGTCCCTAAAAGAAGAAAAAAAAAAAAGAAAATGGTGATTACTTTGGGTCAAATCGATTTCGGCTTGAGAACAAAGAAACTGGCTTTAATTTTGAGTTGCAAAATAAATCCCCATTAAGCTTCCACACATGCCATGTAAAACTGAACTGAGTATTAGCTGACTTCTACCCTTAAATTGAAGTGTAGAAGGCATTGACCTATTCATATCTATTGATTGTGAAAATAATGTTTAGCTCATTTCGTACATTTATATGGCACAGATCCAAGAGATCCCAAAACAGCAAACAAGGAAAAGCAAGGAAGCAAAAGGGGTAGCTTTGCATGCCAAATTCGGGATCATGGTATTCAAGGAAATCTTTGGATTTTGCACATTGTAAAGTGGGCATCTTATGGCTGAAGTCAGTCAATTTGTTCATTCATTAACTTCCTTGAAGTGAAGAGTAAAGATTAGGTTTGAAAAGAATTTCAATGGATGTTATGTATGATCAATCACATCAAGGTGGAACATGATGAATAAAATAATGGTGATTTGTTCTACTTCATCTAAGATCTATTTCAGATTTACAAAATGTTTTGACCGTTTATCTAGCATTCCTTGTGGTTAGAGGGAATGAAAAATATATGGTTAATATTTATCATAAACATAAAAAAGCTTCTTAATCATAGGGGTTGCTACAGTTTTTCTTGATGGTTAGAGGATGTGCTGTATTGGAGGTGCACAATCAGAGATTTCCTAACATGCATTTGCCCTTTGCTAATTTGCATGCCTGCAGTAAAAATGGGACCTAAATTCTCTGAGACGTTCAAAGGAAAGCTGAGTTTAGGGGCAAAAATTATACAACGTGGTGGGAGGGAGAATATTTTTAAACAGATCTTTGGAATCAATGATGCAGAGAAGCTCCTAAAGGCCTCACAGTGCTATCTATCGACTACATCGGGTCCTTTAGTAGGACTGATCTTCATATCTACCGAAAAGATTGCATTCTGCAGTGAAGATGGACTCTTTGAATGGTCAGAAGGTTAAAATCCCATACAAGGTAATGTTGGAGCACCAAACTTATGTTTTGATTTGATTAAGATTGCATTCGTGTAGGTGTGTTGTTCCTAGAATGTAGCTATAATGGAACATCGACTTGGTAGAGCAATTACATAGAAAAAGCATACATACAATGATTCCTTTATGCAGCAACATAAATCATAAAGGTTATCTTTGTTATTGTGGATTCAAAAGACTCAACTTCTATGTGCAAGTATCTGCTTCTGCAAAGACAAGTTTGTCTAAATGGAATTTTGAAACCTTGCCAACTATGTTTGCATAATCTGCGTGTTTGTTATAATGTATGCTCTGTTTGACTTGGGTCCTCACCCTCTACCTTCAAAACTTTCCAAAACCATCAAAGAATTTTAATATTTCTGTGAAGAAAATTGCGATAGTCACTGGATGTGTATGTGTGAACTGATTTTTGATGTATCATGCCGAATTGAAATAAATCATCATTGTCTAAGAAACATTTGTGCTAACAAGCAAATTATATGGGGTCATGGTCTTTAATAAGTTCGAGCATTCCAATAGCTTAGAAATTTAGAATTTTATATTTAGTTTGGTACAAGGTGGTATTCATGTGAACTCACATGTATATCTGCTCGATATGCTTAACAACAGTACTAAAAAAAAAAAAAAAAAAAGAAAAATCCAGTAATCTGGTTTATTGTTCATGTTTTCCTTTTCAGGTTTTGATACCAATAAGGAAGATAAAGGAAGCCAGCCAGAGTGAGAATATGGAGAAGCCAGAACAGAAACACATACACATAATCACAATCGATGATTTTGAGCTTTGGTTCATGGAATTTCTAAGGTATGAGAAAGCATGGATGAATCTTGAAAAGGCCATTTCAATGGCTAAACATGTGTGAATAGTCATTTTTGTGGTGGCAACAAAGCAGAGAAAATCTGTCCTAGAGAAGGTGATGTAACATAGATATTCATTTTTATGCCTAGTCATTGGCGTTTCAAGTTGTGCAATTTGGTGTAATGCGTGGGAAAAAATTTTCTCATGTTACCTTTTTGGTCAAGGGGTGAATCTATATATGTAAACCCCTTTAAAATAGTGTTTGATAGATGGAATTTCTTTATTTTTTCAATGTCCATGAAAAATAGACGGTCTTGTTTTGTTATGTTGTGCAATCCGATTTCATATTGTTTCTTTCAGAGCTTGATGGGATGTAAGATCAAGGATTAAAATGTGATAACTACATGAATTTCAATTCTTAGGATTTGGTTTTACTTTTCCACATCAGGTTCTGGGATTCCCTAATAATTGAGAGTCATGAAGCTGCACTCGTTAGTCTCATTCTGCACATTCACTAAACATTCGTTAAGGACAATGTAACTATGATTCATAAAACCGAGACCACATTGTACACGTATAGAGCATATGATATTCTGTAATTTCTTATATTGTGGTCAGATGAGCAGAAGGAGTGACAATAATCTAGACTTGGGTAATCGATAAGTGATTGTGATAATTTTAGTATGACAGAACAACTAATATTTCGTCTGGCTTTGTATAATGGGATGTACCAAAACTTTCTTTGGGAAAGACATGGTTTCATTGTCCAAGACAAAACAAGCAAACAATTTGAAACAGTAAAAAGAGCAAATATTTTCTTCTGTAATAATGTCTCAACTGTTTTATTGCACTACAGCATTTGTCAGTTGAGATGCTTATGTTTTAATTGAAGCCCATAAACAGGAAGAATAACTACATACAACTGTATGTTTTTATTATCATTGCAAATGAAGAAAACTAAAAGATGGGAGCATTATATCACCAACACAAGCCTTTTAAGCCTTCGTAAACATGACTTTGAAGGGCACATCACTCAAAGCCAAAGCTCTCTTCCCATCTATAATGTAAATCCTAATATCTCTACACAGAACCTTACAGTGATTACACACAGTAGGATATAACACCAGCTTGTAATCATCTTCATACTTCTCAATTTTAAACCAACTGCTTAAAGTTCGGCGTCCAGGATTTCCTGCAACACCATTGCTAGTAATGAAGTACTGTTTTGTTGTCTCATCGTAACTATCAAGCTTCCATATAAGGGATTGTATGCATATCGAGCTAGCTGAAAACTGGATGTTCGTATCAGTCGATACTCGGACAATAGTGCCACTTTTGGTGACATTTACAGGAGAGAATGTCACAGGGAGGCCATTGGATACCTCAAGTTTTTCCTGGACAACATCGAAGGGACAGGTCCTGTTTCTGGTGGAAGCTAGGGTGAGACCACCACCCATGCCTCGGATGACCGGTAAGATGTAGTACTCAATTCCTGTTTTCAGCTTGGATTGTTAATGTCTGGTTTTGGTTTTGGTTTTGTATATTGTTTTGATATGTTTGGGCATGGTTCTATACTACTTATAGAATGTGTTCTTGTCAATCTTATTGATTAAAAAAATTGGATCTACATCTAGATTTGAAATTTGGTGATTTCTGCCAGAGTAGTGGGGGAGATAAGGTGGTTTGAATTGGAAAATATTAGGCAGCTAAAATTCAACCCTTTTCGGTCGATAAAACTGCTGGTCCTTTTATTGTGCAAAAATGAACATATGTACATTCATATTCACACATGTCATGGGTTTCAACATGTTCAAGAGTATTTATTGATTGTTGGTTAACTAGATAGTCCTCCCATAAAAGTCTCAAATTACATAAAGATCTCCAATTAAAAATATCTTATGCATTATAATTATATAATTAATATATAATTATAAAAGAAGTCTTTAATATTTTTTTTGACTCAGAGTAATAGCGTTTTGTTTTATTTTCATGGTTAATATATCCGTTAGTACTTGCCAACTTAGATAATAAATCAAATTTTAAAAATATTTATAATTTATATTAATATAAAAGATTGGCAAAGACAAGTGTTTTTTTAAGAAGATTTTTTTTTTATTGTCAAAATTTTCCAAAAAATATGAGCAGATGGCGCCATAATTTTCATGATTGTTTTATGATGAAGATGTTGTGCATTGTGGGCCGTGATTATGGATTTTATTCCTTTCATAATAAAGGTAAATTTTATTCAAAAAAGAATAATACTTAAATCAAATTAATTATATAAAAAGATTCATAAATAAAGGGTTGAGAAAATGAAAACCCAATCAGATAAAACAGTACTCTCTTCAAAACTCAAATTTCCCTAGGTAGGGATAATAAATGTCTGTACATGAATAAAAACTTACCAATTGCAAGTTGCAAGTACAACAAATTCCCATGGAATGAAATACATAATTTGAAATAAGGGAATGTCTATGGCAAAATAAAATAAAATAAGGGGGATGTCAATAAAAAAAGAAAAGAATTTTTGATGCATAGAATAAAAACAATTTAGGAAAATGTTATGGACTGCTATCTTTTTAACAGATTGATCATGTTAGCTATTTAACAACTTGGATTGATATCCAACCGTAATTATATCAGTGAAATACTTACTATCCGTTATTTCGTTAAATGAATAAGATTGTTAGTGAATTGTTATTATGAGAAAAAGAAGAGGTTATAATAGGATTTTTATTATTAATTTTTTACTTGAATGGGTGTTTTGTAGAAAAAAAGTTACAATTTCAATATTGGAATTATCATCCATAGGTTTGAATAAATAAAATTATTGAATTTTTTATAATAGAGATTTATTATGGAATCGCTTTTGATTAATTAAACACTATAATAGTTTCATAAGGGATTATGACTATAATAGAATTGCAATTCAATGAAATAAATGAGCAATTGTATGTCAATTACTATATTTTATTTTAATAATTAGATGATTGATATTTGTTTTTATGTTGCGGAAGTGTTTTTGAAAGTTAGAATTGTGATTCCCTTAAAATTAGTAATTTTGATTCAAGAAATTTGATTCGGCCTTTTCGCAGTAACATTTAGGCTTTTGTTAAGTATATTAACTTCAACTATCTTTGTAATCTTCCACATATTTATTATTCATATTTGCCTTAATCATAAATTTAAGGAAATATTTACTAATACTAATGTATACACATTTTATCTACTTTGTACATAATACAATCAATATAATATAGAAATAAAATCAATGATTAGGTGTGTTTTATTACTTAATCCATTCAATTCTAGACCAGGTTTGCAAAGCAAGTGTTACATAAAATTTAGCCAAAATATAAAAGCAAGTATGCATTATTAAAATTTCATGTAACCATTTTCTTTAATTTTCTTTATTGAAAAAAATTATCCACTATATTATCCTTTTACTAGTATGTAATTGATAATTATATATCATATATATATCCATGTGAGTTGTAATACCTATTTATTATTTTCCCACCAAGGACGCACGTTATATCGTTAAATGATGAAGTTCTCTCGCGGACCAATCAATAGCTTGACATCTTAGAAGAAGTTGCACGGTCAAAAGACGCGCATCACTTTTTTTTATCTTCTATATAGTCCATTTCCCTTCACAAATCGTTCTTGTAAGTACCTTGCTTTAACGTTATTTTCTGTTCGGTCAACAATATTTAAGGGAAAAAGAAAATAGATTTATTTAATATTTTACCACAATTAATATTTTTTTAATGTACCTTCACAAAATATTATGAATATGGTTTAAGTACTCTTTCTTTAATTACACGAATGCATGTTACATGTTTTATATGATCATTTATAGTCTCTTTCATCTTTATATGAAAGGCTTTTTTTGTTTTGGGCGGTCTTTATATGAACGGTTGCTCCACATAAAAAAGAGCTGTAACCCTCCAAATTAAAAAAAAAAAAAAAAAGAGTAGTAATATCTTATGCTAAGGATTATGTTATTTCATATTAAATGATACAAAGCTTGCAATCCAGTGTGCGAAGAGTCGAAATCCCTACCCAAGTAACGCCTTTTTGTAAAATACGCCTTTGGATACATAATTATAAGAAATGATTTTTACTGGTGAAAAAGGTCCAAAAGACAAAATGAATTATTAGAGTATTGATAATGAAGACAAATTGGGCTAAGGTTTTTTTGAATTGCCTAATTTTCATCTATATTGATATTTCATTTGCATCTAAATCTTATATGTATATGCTTGTTTATAAATAAAAATATATATTTTTTATATGTATATATTTCTTGATAAATAATTTAAATTGAAACGATAACGTATTGCAAGCACGTCAATAAACCAAATACAACCTTAATGGTTTGAACCAGATGGTTTAATTTAGCATCAAAGCAAACAAAAAATTTTAAAATAGTCTAGTATAGACCTATGCATCAGCTGATTTTTATGGTTTGGGTTACGAACTAGACCACTCAAACTATGGTTGATTTAATCTTAATCCAATTGAATCACTTTAAAAAAAACACCTAATTACATTTTACCGTTCATATACACATAGGGGAGAACTTTGGTAATCAGAAAAGAACTATCAACATGCACTTTATAACAACGTGATACAATGCAATATTTCAAGTAAAATTAATTTAACAAGTGATCTATAATCCTTAAATATACATATACATAAAAATTAAAAGAGTTATAAATACTAGCTCCCTTACAACAAACTCAACTTTTCAAATTTATTTTGTAAATTTATGAATAAATCGTCCACATTAAAGAATCAGTATATAAGATAATAAATTTAAGAACAATAAAATATAAAAGACTTCTTTTGTTTACTTTCTAATTTTTTTAATGTGACACTAACCCTTAAAGCTTAATACTGAAAGTCTATTACAAAACTCAAAATCTAGAGGTTTTTTATAAGTAGTCCACTACTCAATCTACTACTTCAGCCTAACCAAGTTACTCCACCTAATTTTTTATCATAAAACAAAATCTTCTATCATCTTTTCTTAATTTAACAATTAATAAAAAAAAATTTACTGATCAAGGTAAACAAACCCTAGCGCTCTCTCTCTCTTCATATTCACTCCACTAATACTAATATCACTAATGTTGTGATTTGCATGTGATAATGCAATTTCAAGTAGTGCAATCTCTTAAGTCTCAAGAGACTCGTGATTATGGGGCCAAAAGGATGGTTTTCCCCTTTGTTCTTTTCTCCTTGTTATATTGATGATATTTCAGTTATATTATTACATTTTTGTTACTATATCAACTTTTTAACAGTCAAAACTAGTACCACTAAATAATTACAGTTTAAACCACCATGCAATCTTAGTATTTTGCTAGAAATGTCCTATGCCTTGTATGTTTAGAGTGATGAGTTGCAATAGATGTCTCCGATCTTTAAAAACAACCTTCTCCTCAAGGTTGAACTGAGGAAAAAATTGTTGAAAACCATCATAGTCTTCCCATAGTGTCCTTTGGTAATAACCCCATTTATTGTATCAATATTTGACGTACCCTATGTCTTTGTTAAGTAATAGTCCTTGAACTAAGAATAGACAAGGGTTGTAAAATCAGATGATCACCTACATCTTGATAAGGTGTAAGGACCCTGAATTTTACCCCTATATTTGATATAGGAGATAACGGATCCCCAACCACATATAACCCCTAAGATTATATGTAAGGTTGCCTAAAGGGATAGTTTGAGTAATTGTTTATCTAATTCTATAAGATAATATACAACAAACAACATAGATATTAGCAGCGGAAATAACTCTACTTCTAGATAGCTACATATATACATATATACATATTACATCCAAAGGCTTTTTATAAGCCTTAATCAAAATTCTCAAAACACAACTCTACTAACACAATATTTACACCATCAACCAAAAATGAATCTCATCTAATCTATTACATTTATAGGGTCCATTGAGTCCATGGTCATCTCTAATCCTCCAACCCATCAAGAAAATCCTCGAAGTCAGTTTCGTACCCCATACTCGTATAGAACTCATCGGGATCATCACCTGAAATAGATAAAATATGAGCCAAAGGCCCAGTACACAAGTAACGAATACAAATGCGAAGTGAATCACACATTCTTAGGCTAGCATTATGCAACAATTACTTATTCAATAATAAGTCTTTAATTAATAAGACAACAAGGGAGTATTCAAACTCCGGACAACAAGGTTCTAGTATTACGTCCGCCTCCCTGAGTGGTCCCTACTGTTCATACAGACTAGGCAGCCCCACCTTCCGGCGTAGCCCGTAATACTAGGGGTTCCTGAGTAACGCATCACGACGCTCAGGGGGTTGATATGAGCAGCTCGGATACTCATATCTCCTAAACCATTCTAACCGTTAACGAGAAAGAACCCTGCCCCCAATCTGAGCAGGGTGCCGCTCTCCGAACCAGATTCAACGGCAAACACGACAATCAACACATAAATAACAATAGTATTCTCTGATTTTTAGGTAGTTTAATCTTGATGCCTACCCTAGCAAAGAATCAAGCAAGTCACTGTGTACCTGATATAGCTCGGAATTAACGGAGTCGACTGGGCGAGGATCTAACACTGTTTAAATCAATAATAAATTCACACTTAGCTTAAACTCTAATTGATTAGCTCAAAATATAAATTCATCCAAGAAATCCAAATAAATTAATTCAAAATCAAAATAAAGCATTTAAGCACCCTATTATACCCTAGATCACTTAATAAATATATAATTACTCAAATAACAAACTTTGGAAAATTTTAGAAAAAGTTCTTAAAATTCAAAAGCACAGGGGATACGCCGGCACTCAACGCCGGCGGCGTTGAGCCGGTGTGCAATGTCCTGAAAATTCACACTGCCAACGCTGGCGCTGGCAGTGTTCAAGGGTACGCCGTCAGCCTTTGTTTCCTACGTCGGCGGCCTTTAGCCGGCGTTGAATCCAAAACCCAAAGTTTCAAAAACATCCAGAGAAGTCTAAGCCGTCCGCTTACTTATGTACGCGGGCAGCTTTGAAACATACGCCGGCGGCGTTGATTTCAAATAGCCAGCGTACAATAGGGATGAAAGAACGCCGGCTCACTGGTCAAGCGAAAGCCGGCGGCGTTCGGTCGGCCTTAAGAAATTTGGTTCTGTGGCCTTTCAACACCGCCTCTACGCCGGCGGCGTAGAAGCTTAAATTGCCGGCGTACATTCTGAAGAACAGACGCTGGCAAAACCTTAGCATAAAAGCCGGCGGCGTAACAGACGGCGTTAGGAAAATTGGTTCTGTGGGCTTTCTACACGCCTCTACGCCGGCGGCGTAGAATCCCCAGATGCCGGCGTACGCTCAAAATCTAGCCTATACGAAAATGGTTTTTGAAATCCCCTGTTTTTATACATTTTGATCAAGTCTCAAAACTTTTCCAAACTTAGTCCAAACTTTCTAAAGCTTGTTATATGATTCAAATACTATCCTAACAACATGAATTCCACCTCTAATCATCAAATCACCAATCATACTTCAAATTCACATATCAACTACTCATTCTTCAATTTTTCTATAATACTCAATCCCACACTTCCACATTCCTATGAGATGCAAACTACCACTTCATTAATCACATAATCCCATTCACACTATCATTCATGCACCAACTCAATCTCATACCAAACATCATCTCAAAATCCTATCTACCCTAACATTTATAAACAACACATTATAGGATATAAATTAAAAGACAAAGATTGCATTAAACTCACATGAGTGAATCTTGGCTTGGAATGTTATTCAAATCCTTAAGCTTGTAGTAAGCCTTGGCTTAGGGTTTAAAATTTTGGATTGAGAAAAGAAAGAAAGAAAGAAAGATAGAAAGAAAGAAGATGAAATTCGTATGGAAATTTGAGGCTGCCAAAAGGAGATCTTAATTTGTCCAAATTAAAGTCAAATGTCATCCAAATCTCACCATTAGGGGTATATTTGTCCTAGGTTTAATTTAGGCAAATTTCAAATGCATTTGAGTCAAATTTGAGCTCAAAAAGTGGGTCTACTTTAGCCAAAAATTCTGTCATGTTTTAAGCAAATTCAAAAGCAATTTAATTAAATTCTAAACATAACATATGCATATTAATTTGAATAAAAACACACACATTCATTAAGCTATTCACACATTTATGAATAAACAATAATATTAATTTCATAATACTAATCATATATAAAATAACACATTCCTTAATTATATTACTAAACATACACACACATATATATATATATATATATATCATCCAAATATCATACTAGCATGCAATATAAGGAAGTCATGGCTATTTCATTCTCTCCTCCTTCAAAAAGTTTCGTCCTCGAAACTTAGCTTACCTTAACGCTATTCAAATAACTCGGGGTATTTCTGCTTCATTTCGTTCTCGG
Source organism: Combretum micranthum (assembly GCA_024138025.1). Lineage (NCBI taxonomy): Eukaryota > Viridiplantae > Streptophyta > Magnoliopsida > Myrtales > Combretaceae > Combretum > Combretum micranthum. The sequence continues at coordinate 78,708 of JAMXBD010003663.1, read as the reverse complement.
GCTCCCATGTCGCTTCCCTCTCGGTTTGTCCCGTCCACAAAACCTTCACATAAGGGATTACTTTTCTCCTCAACACTTTATCAATCCTATCCAAAACTTTGATCGGTTTCTCCACCGTGTTCAAATTTGGTTGAATCTCCGGTTGATGTGTAGAAAGAATAGTTTCGGAATCCGATATGCACTTTCGAAGTTGTGACACATGGAATACATCATGCACTTCCGACAAATTTGGTGGTAGAGCTAATCGATAAGCCAATGGTCCAATTCTTTCTAGAATCTCATACGGACCAATGTACCTTGGGTTCAATTTACGTCTAACTCCAAATCTAATAATCCCTTTTGTTGGTGAAATTCTAAGAAACACATGATCACCCACTTCAAACTCCAATGGTCTTCTCCTCATGTCGGCATAGCTTTTATACCGATCTTGAGCCGTTTTCATCCTTTGCTTAACCACTTGAATTTTATCCAATGCTTGTTGCACTAATTCTGGGCCCAAAATAACTCTTTCCCCAATTTCATCCCAATGTATTGGAGATCTGCATTTTCTACCATAGAGCGCTTCATAGGGTGCCATTTGAATTGTTACTTGAAAACTGTTGTTGTAAGCAAATTCAACAAGTGGCAAGTAAGTATCCCACTTATTGCCAAAATCTAGTGTACATGCTCTAAGCATATCTTCTAGGATTTGAATGTTCTTTCGATTGCCCGTCTGTCTGCGGATGAAATGCAGTACTAAACTGTAGTTGAGTACCTAAAGCGGCATGTAGACTTTTCCAAAATCGGCTAACAAAGCGGGAATCTCGATCAGAAGTAATTGTCTTCGGAATCCCATGTAATCTCACTATTTCTTTGATATAGGTATGTGCCATCCTTTCCAAAGAATCTCCAACCCTCAAAGGTATGAAATGAGCCGATTTTGTTAATCTATCCACGATTACCCAAATAACTTCATGCCTCGCAATAGTCTTGGGTAAAGCTGATATGAAATCCATGGTAATATCATCCCATTTCCATTCAGGTATGGATAAAGGTCGAAGCTCTCCTCCGGGTCGTTGATGCTCAATTTTTATTTGTTGACAAGTCAAACACTTGGATACATAATGAGCAATATCTCTCTTTAAACCTTCCCACCATAAATTTTTTTAAGTCTCTATACATTTTGGTGGTTCCCGGGTGGATCGAATATGAAGACGAATGAGCTTCCTTCAAGATTTCTTCTCTCAGCTCATATGGTACAAAAAGTCGATTCCCATATCTAATAACTTCATCTTCACCAATTCTCAACTCTTTTCTCTTCCCTTCTTCAATGGCTAACTTTATTCTTTTAACTTCATCATCTTGCTTTTGGACTTGTTTAATCCTTTCCAAAATTGTCGGTTGCAAGGATAATTGAGCCAATATCACATCAACTTGCTCCAATGTAACCTCAAGTTCTAATTTCATGAAATCCATCTGAATTCCTTTTTGGCTAGAGATCATAATCACATCATCCATTTGCTTCTTCCTACTGAGTGCATCTGCTACTACATTAGCTTTCCCTGGGTGATAAAGTATTTCCACATCATAATCCTTAATCAACTCAAGCCATCTTCTTTGCCTCATATTAAGTTCTTTCTGGGTGAATATGTATTTCAAACTCTTGTGATCCGTATAGATCTTACATTTCTCTCCAAACAAATAATGTCTCCAAAGCTTCAATGCAAGAACCACTGCTGCCAATTCAAGATCATGCACCGGATAATTCTTCTCATGGGGTTTTAGCTGCCTTGATGCATAAGCTATAACTTTTCCATCCTGCATGAGAACACAACCGAGTCCTTGGATAGATGCATCACTGAAGACTTCAAATTCCTTTCCACTCACAGGCAATGCTAAAATAGGAGCCGATACCAATCTTTCTTTCAACTCTTTAAAACTCCTCTCACAATTGTCATCCCACACATACTTGGTATTCTTCCGGGTTAACTTGGTTATTGGAGACGCCAGTTTAGAAAATCCTTCAACAAATCTTCGGTAGTATCCAGCTAATCCAAGAAAACTTCTAATTTCACTCACATTAGTAGGCCTTGCCCATTTCAAAATGGATTCAATCTTCATTGGATCAACCGAAATACCTTCCTTTGATATAATATGTCCCAAGAAAAGATATTTCTTCCAACCAAAACTGACACTTGTTAAATTTCGCATAAAGTTTCTTCTCTCGGAGTTTTCGTAACACAAGTCTCAAATGCTCCGATGTTCCTCCTTGTTCCGAGAATATATCAGAATATCATCAATGAATACTATGACAAATGAATCCAGATAATCCTTAAAGACTCTATTCATCAAATCCATGAATGCGGCTGGAGCATTGGTTAACCCAAAAGGCATTACCAAAAACTCGAAGTGTCCATACCGAGTCCGGAAAGCCGTCTTCTGAATATCTTGCGATTTGATCTTGAGTTGATAATATCCTGATCTCAGGTCAATCTTAGAGAACACTGTAGCTCCCTTTAACGATCAAACAAATCATCGATCCTAGGTAAAGGGTATTTGTTCTTGATAGTAACTCGGTTCAATTCCCGGTAATCGATACACATACGTAAACTTTCATCTTTCTTCTTGACAAACAGCACAGGAGCACCCCAGGGCGATATACTCGGTCTGATAAAGCCCAAGTCTTGCAACTCTTGTAATTGTAACTTCAATTCCTTCAATTCAGCTGGAGCCATCCTATATGGAGCTTTAGAGATAGGTACCGTTCCAGGCAAAACCTCAATCCCAAACTCTATCTCCCGATCCGGTGGTAACCCAGGTAACTTCTCAGGAAATACATCCACAAACTCATTCACAATGGGTGTCATTTGGATATCCACTACTTCAATATTCATTGCTGCTACAACTGGTTTTTCCCACAGTTCCATAAACTTCATACTCCTAGGTCTCAACCTTTCCAATTTATGTGTAAAACTCCCATCAATCAAGCCAAAACTTAACTCCGCCTTACTACAATCAATCGTGACCTTATATTGATTTAGCCAATTCATTCCCAAAATCACATCAAAATCAGATAAAGGCAACACTATCATATCAATAGGCATGCTCACATTGAAATCACAACATTTATACTTTTACACACACAAGGATGTCTATTTTCAATCACCAACGGAGTGGTCACACACATAACACGATCAATCAACAATTCGGAGGTAAGCTCACAATTATTCATAAAATTTTCAGAAATACAAGCATGAGTCGCTCCAGTATCAATTAACACATATGCATCCCTATTAGCAACACTCAGTATACCTGCCAAAGTGTCTACTGAGGGTGTGTCCTCAATCTGTTGCAAAGCCAAAACCCTCGGATTTGTTTTTCCCTTCTCTACATCAATTCCACTCTTCGCATTAGGGTCTTTGCAATTAGAAATGTGATGCCCTCTTTGCTTGCAATATGCACAAAAGACCGGTGGTAATTTCGGATTCTTGCACTCTCTAGATTTATGCCCAACTTGACCACATGAGAAACACGCATTGGGAATCCACTTGCAATCGGACAACTCATGAGGACCATAGCACCTAAAACATTTCTTCTCAAATGCAAGTGTAGGAGCTTTATATATGGTTTTTTATCTCCTTGTCGTCCCACAAATGGCTTCTTTCCTTTACCAACACCCCGATAACTCTCATAGGATGAAGTAGGAGCGGGCCTCTTCCCTAGAAATGCAGCTCTCTTTGCTCTCCTAACTCTACTATCGTTCTGAATTTGCTCCATTAGCAAAGCTTTGGCCACCATATCCGATAAGGTATGCAACTCAAATTTCTTCACTTCACTTTGGATTTCTTCATTCAGTCCATTCTGAAATTTCTGAACTTTCATCCTCTCATCTCGGTAATCACCTCCCGCAAAACGCAACAGTCTACAGAATTCTCCATGATATTCATCTACAGTCTTACTCCCTTGTCTCAAGTTTAACCAATCGGTTATCATCCTCTCTCTCACTGAATTCGGAAAGTACTTGATGAAAAATATATCCTTGAATGCATTCCATGATATGGGTAATTGTAAATTTCCACTTGTTAATCTCCACCAATTATAACTTCTTCTTCATCATGTAAACCGCTAAATCCACTTTTTATCTTCGGGGTTCTACTGGCGGCAAACGTTTTCTCAAGTTCCTCAATCCACCCTTCAGCTACTGTAGAGTCGGTACTAGTGCCATCAAACTCTGGAACCATCTTACTAAAATCATGTAACTTGATTTGGTTGGATTGATCATTCACAAAAGTAGCCTCATTTGATCTCATCCCTTGCTGATTACCTTGCTGCATGAGATGTTGAGTTTGTTGATACATCATCATCTGATACTGTTGCATCATGGCCATCATATCCCTCATCATACCATACATCGAGTTCGGGTCACTAGTTGGTATTTGTGACATAGGAGGAATGGGTGGTATAGGTGGAGGTGGAGGAATCTGAGTCTGTGGAGGAACTTGTGAAGCTGAAGCCGATGCAGGCGATGGAGTAGTCTCACTGCTCGGTGTAGAAGATGAAGTGGGAGCCAATGTAGACGATGACTGTGGTGGTGGTGGCATACTTTCTCTATCAGAATGTTGCCTAGTAGACCTCCTTAACCTGTCCATCTTTACAATTGTATAGATATATTCAACACACATTCATGCATGCATCTAAATTCCTAATCACATACAAAGCTTATCAAATTAACATTTACATTCAGGCATAGATAAGCAAATAATTCAACACGACATCAACAAACAATAAGCAATTGTAGACAAGAAATCAAATAACAATTATGTAAAACCCACAAAAATGAAAATTACACACAACTAATTGGATAGCTTAATTCTTTTCTATACTATTTAGTTGTGTCTAGGTCAAGTCTTAAATAATCATGACAATTAAATAAGCAATTAATCAAACTCCGCTCTGATACCAACTGTAAGGACCCTGAATTTTACCCCTATATTTGATATAGGAGATAACGGATCCCCAACCACATATAACCCCTAAGATTATATGTAAGGTTGCCTAAAGGGATAGTTTGAGTAATTGTTTATCTAATTCTATAAGATAATATACAACAAACAACATAGATATTAGCAGCGAAATACAAGTAAATTTGCAAAATCGGATAATTCTAACTATTGAAAATCTGTAAAACTAATAATTTAGAGATCCTTATAGAAATATGAGTCTATGGCATTAATAACATGTTTTTAACACTTCGAATCCCAGGGGCGCTTTTCGAAGTCGGCACCTGACCGGATTGGAGTAGGTCGAAAACTCATTGATCTCATCCTTTATAGCATCCTAGGCTTAATACGAACCAATTACACTTTTTACTCTTATTCCGACTCCTTGGTTTAGGAACACGGAATGGCCGGATCCAGACTACGGGGTTTCTTGGGAGATTCAGGGACCTATGTTTCCCGGTTGACTTTTCGGTTCACACCTTTGCAAGCTTGGAAACTAATATTTTATACCTTTACGACGTATCTGATTGGTGAGATTTACTTTAAGGTCGTTTTTTATAATTATTTAATATCTCACATTGTTCTTGGAATTCTTTGGATTGAGTTTTATTCCCTATGGTTAATCACTATTCACTTCTTAACAATTTATTTTAGGGCTCTATTTTGCCCGAATTTATAAGTTATAGTTAGATAGTAAATGTGTCGTACATAGAGGTTTTAGAATGGAAGTATATTGAGTTGCTATTTTATTTCTGAGGTTTCTTATTTTCTCTCACGATTCGGAAATTTCCGAATTCATTCGGAATTTGGGTCTTATCAAAGTTCAGTTTTAATTCAGAGTGACTTTCAGGTTTTATTTTCAAAGTGCATCTTTAGAATTATTTACTGAATTTTTCCAAGGCTTACACGTTTGGTCCGCAAGAATGGACCGGAATGGAATGATGATTTCGACTTCTATTCCCTTTTCTAGTGTTTAGAAGCATTTAACATTTTTTGAAGCCGGAATCGCGATTCTTTATAATTAACAATTCCAGTTTTGAAAGGGAATTCAATTCTGCTTTTGAGAAGATGGAATTGTGATTCCGTTCCACCCTTATTAATTATAATAGTAACGTGACGTTACGGAATATAAATGTGTAAGTCATTTTTTCATCGATTTACAAATCCGTCTACCAATCATTACTATAAAAATATTTATTATTAATATTTTAAATATTTTTCTTTTAAGTAGATTTATTTCTTATAATATATGTAATTTTTTATACTTAAAGTATATGAATTACCTTAAAATTGTAAATAAAAAAATTATTTTTATAAAATTAATTAAATATTTAAAAATATATTACTTTAACAAATATTTTTTCCTCAAAACAAACGGGTGAATCATAATACAGTTGGATGCTTTATGCAAGGGGGAATCGTACATGACGAACTAATTGCTATGCAATAATCATAGCACATGATAGTGTCTCACCCCAAAGGGTACCCTAAACGTGCCAGTCCGCCATATACGGTATTAAAATTTAAGAATGACTTTTCAAAGTCATGCGAAAGTTTTCAACACCATATGTAAGGCATCTATCACAACAATAGGAGACACCGGTGGAATGTATAGTTCGAGATAGTAAATACAACATACAAGAATCTAAATAATTATCCAGTTTATCATTAAGAGAATATAATCCTTACATCATCTTAGGGGTTTTCTCTTATAATTCTCCAAACAATTATAATATCAACTTAATCTTTCTCACAACAAAATAATATTAACACCAAAAGATATTAAAGGATAATTAACCTAAGTTCTTTAAAAGATTTTCAGAAGCTCCTCAAAACATAATCCCACTCGGGTATATGTAGTCTTCGGGCATGAAAGATATTGGTCCTGATACAACAAAGTTCTATCGGAGTATAAGCATAACTAGCTTAGTGAGAATATTCCTGAATCAACGTACTTGTATAAATGATTTCAGTCAAGTTATTAAACAAGCATATGAATGCATCAAGCAAGTGATCAAGCAATAGATATGATCTACCGGAAATCATATGTTTGAATGGATTCACCCCTCCATTCAGGGTTAGGTGTTACTGGCTCTTTAAAACCCATCTTTAAAATCCAACTCATGTAGTTTATTTCAGGCTTCTACTCGCCCAACACAAAATAGTTCTTTCAGGCTCCTAATCGCCCATCTCACAGATTTATGGCTTCTGCAAACCCGGCTATTATACTCTTGTCCCATCGAGTATAGCAGCTCATGCAATGAAACTAACTACGTGATATGCATGAATCAATTAATATAACTCATACTATATAATTAGAGTAATTTAAAAGTGATCACAGAATTTGCACACTCCAACAGAATAATAGTAAAATATAAGTTAATTAACAACAATTCATGCCTCGGTATGCTTAGCATTCTTTCAACCAATATTATCATACATAATTCATTTTCATATTTTCCTACTTCTAGTGCCTCTAGTTACAAGCATAATCAAGTACGAAAAAGGTAGGGAATAAACTCACTTGGCCATGAGGATCTATCTTTCTTACGGATGAGTCGATCGTAAATCCACTAATCAAAATAATCATCCGGATATGAATACTCCTCCTCGGGATCACCTAATCAAGAAGAATACCCATAAGAGTATTTCTTGTTGATTCTATAGTACTTATTGAAACTTATGTCATAAGATCGTTAAAATTCGTATATAAGGTTTTTCCGACTTAAAATGACCATAAGTTGGTCATTTTAACTCGGAATTGCGCAAATAAGATACCGTTTTCTATCTATTCGAAAAGATCTATCCATTTCTAAGGTTATTTTTGTCATAAAAAGCCATTTGAGTTGGAAAATATTATGGTACAGAATAGTTACAAATTTATAGTTCACAAAATGATTTTTCTAAACTTCACTTTACTCAAAAATCCTTAAGCAAAAAAAATGAATATATTATAGTTGAAAAATCCTTTGAACATATATAGGCACTCATATTGTATGCATGATTTTTGTAGTGTTGTCTCAATATTGATATTTCATAAACAATTTGTCTTTGATGGTTTTAAAAGATAAAACTTTTGAGAATATCTCCTTTTTGAATTGTTAGAAGGAAAACAAAAATATATTTGAGTTTATGAGCAAATGTTTCCCTATTATAATTTCATTTTCTCACTTTTCAAAGGTAAATTTTTTTCAAAAATTTGGTTTTTTATGTCATCTACTAACTTTATTTCTAGGGATTGAAAATAAGCTTTTCAAAATATTCCTTAAGTTTTTTGTGTGGTCAAATATTTGAAGTTGTGTTAAATGTATATTTCCCTCTTATTTTTATATCCTTTTTCTTCTTTAGAGAATATGCGTACCTTTAAAACTTTACTTTCTTCGCAAATTTTATTTTCTAAGTTCGTTTCCAAAATAGTGAGATTTTACCTTGATTTGAAAAACTTGTTTTATTCTTAATATTTGTCAAGTGGTAGAATAATTCCTTTAGACAAGTTTATAAGAAAAGCTTTCGTAATAAAGAATTGTCAACATTAGAACTTAGCAAAAATTCATTTTAATTTTTGAAAAGAATAAAATATAAAATTTAAGTTTTGAAGAAACTTTTTTAGTATGTGATTTTCAAAGTCTATAATGAACCTATTTAAGTCATATAAAAGATATGATTGAGTTAAAATCTTAAGTTCAATGTTAAAAATTCTATCTTTATGGAGTATTTATTTTGATTTTAAAAAAATGAGTTTTTTTTATTTAAAGAAATCTTGGGCACTAATATTTTAAAACTTATGATTAACTTACTTAAGCTTTTGAAAAGAATTTATTAAAAACAATATTTAGACTTTTTATTGAGAAATCTAGTTTACTTTTCCTTGTTTAAGAAAGAACCTATTTTTATTTTTACTTAAGACAACAACATTATAATCATGCATGAATATGATTAGTAGTAACGTAAAAGTAAAGATAATACATAATAAGATGGAAAGAAATACTTGTAAATAAACATAATAAAATAGTCAAGTATTAGGAACCTTATCTTCATCAAGGTATCTCGATCATGTATTGGGAGCATTAGCTTTCATCAAGGTAACCGAGGACTAAGAATAGACTAGTCCCAAAAGAAAGAAAGCAAAGAAAGAAAATTGTTTTGACTTGATATTGACAAGTCTAAAACTAGAAAGACTAGTCTTAATAAATTGCATAAAACAAGTAAATTAATAAATTGCAAGACATGAAAATAAATAAATAACAAATGAGCTATGCTCTAAATAAATATATATACATAATATACATAATACTATATAAGTTAGATTAGAGCAAAAATAATAACAATAATAACAACAACATAATGTAAAATAGGAACATAAACAAAAACAAAACATGAACATATTATTGTTTCTTTAACTTATATGAGTCTAAGAAACATACACTAAGCTCATGCTAAGTTCTATGAACATGCTAAAGAATACAGGTAAAATTTTTACCAAAGGTTTAATGGAAGGTTTGAAAAGAGATGAATGGGTTTTGTGTTTGTTATTTTCTTCTTGAAGTATAGTCAATGGTAGAGAGTATTTTGAGAGAGATTTGTTGAGAGAGGTTTTGAAAGGGAATTTTGGTAGAGTTTTGTTATGTAAAATGGATGTGTGAAAGAATGAAGGAGGAAGGGGGTATTTATAGAATTTTTGACGTAATAAAATAAATTGAAAAGAAAATGATATAGAGAAAGAGAGAGGAAGGGCCGATGATCTGAACGGGATGTGTATATAAAATTTCAGATGCTACCAGCAAGTATACTGGGTCTTGATCAAGTAAGATAGAATGAGTAGAGTATCATTCCCACAGACACTAAAATTAACTACTAGATTGGTATTAGCTTATACTAATATTTAGGCAATCAAAGTTTCAGTTAACTATAACTAATTAATTCTATATGAATGCAAATGAGATAGAAAGATATATAAGATGAATGTAGGAAGGAAAAGAATCCATCCTAATCTTTACTAATCATATTGAATTTGTATGAACATTAGGATTATGGATATTTGTAAGAAATTATAAAGACCAAAACAGTTTTAGTGCACCATAAAATAATCTATTAGCTTCCGCTATACAAATTATCAATGGAATCTAATTTATAATCATAAATCTTCCAATTCCATGATTATCTAATATCCTAAATTAACTTCTCCTAATTCCTTAGTGAGAAATTAAAAAAAATATTGCATGAGCTTGGTTGTTTCCACAAATGCTATTTAATTTCAATTTATCAATTCCTATGAACCCTAATTCTTCTTCCAAATCATCAGAATTCTTATCAATTCAATTTCAATCAGAAATAAAATAGGTAACTAGGATTCACTACAAATATTCCATAATTCTAACAATCCTATAATATAAATTCAAGAATCATTTTAGCAAAATTAGGACTTCATCATTCCCACAAAGAAATATTTAGCTACTCATGGATGTTGATTCAATAATCAGATAAGAATATGTAATTGATAGCATTATAAACAAATAATTCAGATAAATGAATTGCATAAGAAAGAGAATAGATATCACCAATTCAAGTAGCACAATCTTCAATTACAATTCTTGAAAGCTCACAAATTTCTCTCACAAATCTCTATGAAATGCTAGACTGTTTCTATACTTAAGTGTACTACTTTGCTTCTGCTTGTTGATGAATGTTGGAGGGGGGTAGAACCCCTATTTATAGGAAAAATTTCGTGCAAGGCATTAAATGAAATTTGCTGTTTCAATACGTACGCCAGTAGTTATGGATCCTACGCCGGCGGCTTACAGACGGCGTATCATCAATTTCTTCTTTGCACAGGCAGTGCACTGGCAGCTTTCAACTTCGGTTACACAGGTAGGCCGCTTTAACGCCGGCGACTTAGACGTAGACCTAGCCGGCGTATGTGATGAGAAATGAACGGTTGGGCCAATTTATAACGAAAGCTGCCCCAAAGTCGGGGGCTTTGATACCGGCCTAGATACTCCAACAGATTTGTCTCTTCAATTTCCTCCAAGAGTGTGTTGTCTTCATGTCGCTTCTGATTCTTGATCTACATAGCCTCAACGCCGGCTCTTCCGGCGTAGATTGTAACTCCTTCAAAGTTGGTGATGTTTTAATTCTGGGCTGCCGGCCTTTCATGTGTACTGGTCTATTCAATTTCTACACCGGCAGCTTTGAGGCAGTGTAAGTGTGGTTGAGTCAAATGCTGGCAAAGCTGGCAGTATATGTAGTGGCCTTGAGTGTAAGCCGTTTGAATGCCGACGGCTTTGAATGTTGAAATGCCGGCGTATCCTCAAATTTTTCTAATTTTCACTTCAAAGTTTCTTGTTTTAATTTCTTTGTCCAAATTAGTCCTGAAACATGAATTTTAATCAAAACAAATATCCATTCTAGCTCTTATGAACATCAACAAGTTGTATAAAATATGATCTTATCAATTCCCCCACACTTGAACTTTTGCTTGTCCTCAAGCAAAATGAAGAACAAAATGAAATCTCTTATAGATAGTACAATTTTTCTAATTTAATCACAATTTCTTTAACTTGCTTTTCTTATATCTATTGCTCTAACCATACCAATTTCTTGTAATTAGAGTACTATAATTAAAATTTAGGAGTTAATCCAAAACAAAACAAGTTTTAATCTCAACTTTTAACAAAAGAACATTCTATTCAAAAGCAAATACTCAATCCACTAAGGAAAAATACTCATTTAAACTTCATTGCACTTTTAGCTTTTATATATATATTCTAAGTAACACTAAATGAAAGCATGTGGTATCTACTTTTTCCTTAGAATTTCTCCTTCTTTATTATAAGTCTCCTTTATCTGCATATTTGCATTCATTTTTCTTTTTCTTTTTCAAGCATTTATTTTCTTTTTAGGAGGTTTTTGCCTCCATCTTTTTGCTTTTCAAAGCTCATGATTTGAACTTTTGTCTTTCCTCCCTTCTCATTATAGTGAGTTCATTGAGTCGGCACATCCCAAGTTCATCACCTAAGTGACCAGGTTTCAAAATACCCCTAAGAACTCTTCCTCACTTTAACATTCAAGTTCAGATACTCATAACTCAAAATTTCAAGTCAGAGGAGTAGTGGCTATGCTTGTTTCTTTCTTTTTGAATGCAATAACAATATCAAAAACTTATTTTTATAAAGGATCACTAAGTTTAAAAGTTTCTTCTACCTCTTTCACTAAGTGTTATAATTCAAAGAATATATACAAACTAAAATTTCCTAGAAGTAAACCTGTTTATTTTTCACAAAAGGACTCGACCAGCTCTTAAATTTCCAATTCCAAAGTTAAAAATAAAGTAAACTTGTTTCTTAAGGATTTTACAACTTAATTTTAACTTAGTAAACTAATCACAACAGCAGGTGAGTAAGATACTTTTACAAGTTAATTTCATTGCTTTCAGTCTTTGCTTTATACTATCTCAATTTCAAGAGATTTTTGAAAATTTTTGGCAGAATTTCCTCATAATTTGCTTTCAAACCAAAAATACAAGGTGGGTACAAATAAGAGCAATTTAGACAACAGATCATATTCATCACTTCAATTCAGCACTTCATTCAATTTATCCCTTCCCTTACACTTCAACTAAACAGTGTCCTCACTGTTTTGCAACAATTTAAATCATAGGAAAGGAATAAGAAAAATAATTTGATACTTCCCTGAATTCTTGTTTCGCAGTCATCAAAATTTGCATTGCAAGAGAATTTGCTTTGCTGGCTTTCCTTGATTTTCCAGAGCGAGGTCAAAGCTGGCAGCCTTGAGCCGGCTTTCAGCTTTTCCATTTTTTTTTTTTTTTTGCATAACCTATCCACACTATACATAAAGTTAGTAAAAACAAAACAATTAAAATTACTCTAAAATTAGACATGGGTTGCCTCCCAAGAAGCACTTAGTTTAAAGTCCCTTAGCCCGACTTTTCCAATTTCTTTCATGGTTCCTTCAGATTCATGACAGTGGAAGCACTATCATGGTTTTCCCCTTCATCAAAATGTTTGAGCAAATGCCCATTCACTTTAAAAGTCCGATTATCATCAGTTTTCAACTCTACAGCACCATAGGGAAAAACTTTGGCAATTTCAAACGGTCCTGACCTTCTTGATCTCAACTTTCCTGGAAATAACTTCAAACGGGAGTTATAAAGTAAAAATTTTTGTCCATGTAAAAACCCGCTTGATTATGTTTCTATCATGCCATCTCTTTGCTCATTCCTTGTAGATACGAGAATTCTCATAAGCTTCATTCCTCCATTCATCCAATTGATTCAATTGAAGCAATCTTTTCTCACCTGTAGCTTTTTCATCAAAATTAAGGAATTTAATGGCCCAATATGCCTTGTGCTCAAGTTCTACAAGAAGATGACATGATTTACCAAAAACAATCATATATGGGGACATTCCAATAAGGGTTTTAAAAGCGGTTCTATAAGCCCATAATGCATCATCTAATTTTAAAGACCAATCTTTCCTAGATGCATTAACAGTTTTTTCTAAAATTCTTTTGATCTCCCTATTGGATACCTCAACTTGTCCACTTTTTTGGGATGATAGGGGTAGCAATTTTGTGTGTAACACCATATTTTGATAAAAGCTTTTCAAATTGCTTGTTACAAAAATGTGATCCCCCATCACTAATGATAGCTCTAAGCACCCCAAATCTGGTAAAAAATTCTTTTTCAAAAATTTTAAAACTACTCGAGCATCATTTGTTTGTAAAGCAACAGCTTCCACCCATTTGAAACATAATCAACTGCCACAAGTATATATTTGTTTGAAAAAGATGAGGGAAAAGGACCCATGAAGTCAATTCCCCATATATCAAAAAGCTCAATTACCAAGATATTGTTTTCTGGTAATTCATGTTTCTTGGAAATATTACCAGTTCTTTGACATTGAGCACAAGACAATAAATATTTCCTGCAATCACGAAACAAATTAGGCCAATAAAATCCAGATGATAAGACCTTAGCTACAGTTCTTTGAAAACCAAAATGACCTCCAGCTTCTTTTGAATGACAATACTCAATAATGTTAAGCTATTCAGATTCAGGCACATAACGTCTAATTACTTGGTCAGCACATTTTTTGAACAAATATGGTTCATCCCAAAAATAACTTTTCACATTATGCAAAAACTTTTTCTTTTGTTGATATGACAAACCATATGGAATGATTTTGCTAACCAAATAATTGACATAATCAGCATACCAAGGCAAATTTAGGATGTCTACTGCATGCAATTGTTCATCAGGAAACTTTTCATTGATGGGAATATCTAGACTATCAGATTCTAGTCTAGATAAATGATCAGCAATCACATTCTCAGTTCCCTTCTTATCTTTAATCTCAAGATCAAATTCTTGCAGCAACAGTATCCATCTAATCAACCTTGGCTTTGCATTAGCTTTAGCAAACAAGTATTTCAAAGCAGCATGGTCAATATATACTATGACTTTAGATCCTATCAGATAAGGCCTAAACTTGTCACAAGCAAATATAACAGCAAGAAGTTCCTTTTCAGTTGTGGCATAGTTTCTTTGAGCCTCATTTAAAGTCCGACTAGCATAGTATATGACATGGAATATCTTACCTCTTCTTTGGCCCAATACTGCTCCTACAACAAAGTCGCTGGCATCACACATAAGTTCAAAAGGTAGCTCCCAATCAGGTGCAATAATGACTGGTGTAGATGTGAGCTTCTCCTTTAATAAGTTAAATGCCTGCAAACAATTGTCATCAAAATTAAACACTGTGTCTTTCTCAAGAAGATTGCAAAGGGGTTTAGAAATTTTTGAGAAATCTTTAATAAATCTTCTATAAAAGCCTGCATGTCCTAAAAAACTTCTAACTCCCTTAACAGTGGTTGGTGGTGGTAATTTCTCAATGATCTCAATTTTTGCCTTATCAACTTCAATTCCTCTAACTGAAACTTTGTGACCCAAAACAATCCCTTCTCTTACCATAAAATGACATTTTTCCTTTAAAATCAAATTTGTGTCTTTGCATCTTTGAAGAACACAAGCTAAGTTTTCTGAACATGCTTCAAAAGACTTTCCAAAAACAGAAAAATCATCCATAAAAAATTCAATAAAATTCTCAAGCATGTCCGAAAAAATAGCCATCATACACCTTTGAAAAGCAGCAGGTGCATTGCAAAGACCAAAGGGCATCCTCCTAAAAGCAAAAGTGCCATAGGGACAAGTAAAAGTGGTTTTTTCTTGGTCATCAGGAGATATAGAAATTTGATTGTAACCAGAATAACCATCTAAAAAGCAATAATCATCATGCCCTGCAAGTTTTTCTAACATCTGATCAATGAAAGGGAGGGGAAAGTGGTCTTTTCTGGTGGCATCATTTAATTTTCTATAATCAATGCAAACTCTCCACCCAGTTACAGTACAAGTAGGAATCAAGTTATTTTCTTCATTTTTCACAACAGTCATACCACCTTTCTTTGGCACAACTTGAACTGGACTTACCCATTTACTATCAGAGATAGGATAGGTAATACCTGCATCAAGGAGTTTCAAAACTTCCTTTTTTACTACCTCCTTAAGTGTTGGGTTAAGTCTCCTCTGTGGTTAAACTGTCGGTTTGTACTCAGCTTCCATCAAGATCTTGTGAGTACAAATGATAGGGCTAATTCCCTTGATATCAGCAATAGTCCATCCAATTGCTTCTTTATGCTTCCTTAGAACTCCAAGCAGCTGCTGCTCTTGTTCACCTGTCAAGTAAGATGAAACAATTATTGGCAAAATATCTCCAGTTCCTAGAAAAGCATATTTTAAATGTGAAGGAAGAGGTTTAAGCTCAATAGTTGGTGGCTGTATCAATGATGGTACGGGCTTGCTTTCACTAATGCCTAGCTCCTCATAATATCTTCCTTTGATTTGATGCACTTGCTCAACTTCTTCTTCTTGCTCTTGCTCATCATCACTCCAATCATCCAGATTTCTTAAAACAGACTCCATAGTCTCCACACCTACATTCCCTTCAACAGACTCAGAGATAAACTCATCAACAACATCAATAGTATAACAGGAACCTTTATCAAATCTTTTCATTGCATCGTAAACATTAAAAGTTACCTGATCATTTTCTACCCTTAAAGTGAGTTTACCTTGTTCCACATCAATTAATACTTTACCGGTTGCAAGGAACGGTCTGCCAAGGATCATTGGGACTTCACGATCTTCATCCATTTCCAAGACTATGAAATCTATAGGAAATATGAATTTGTCAACCTTCACCAAAACGTTTTCAACAATATCACGTGGGTATTTGACACTTCTATCTGCAAGTTGCAAGGTGACATGAGTTTCTTTGCATTCTTCAAGTCCTAATTTCCTGAAAATGGATAAAGGCATAAGATTAATACTTGCACCATAATCAATAAGTACTTTATCAAAATGAAATTTTCCTCTAGTGCAAGGTTTAGTAAAACTCCCCTGATCTCTTTGTTTGGTAGGCAAATGTGGTAGACTTTTCTGCAAAATCATGGAGCATTCTCCTGTGAGCATCATTGGTTCATTTCCATCGATCCTTCTCTTCTTAGTAAGTAATTCCTTGATAAATTTTGCATATGAAGGCATTTCTTGAATCACTTCTAAGAATAGAATATTGATTTGCAACTTCTTGAAGACATCCAAAAATTTTGAAAATTGTTCATCCAATCTTTGTTGCTTCAATCTTCTCGGAAAAGGAATCGGTGGAACATAAGCTTTTACTTCAGGTGATTTTTGCACAGGTTCCTCCATCTTTTGTTTTTCTTTGTCTTTGACTGGAATCTCCTCATTTTCTTGTACTTTTGTCTCAACTGTCTCAATTTCTTTGCCACTTCTCAAAACAATTGCATTCACAGTTTTAGGATTTTCCTCGGTGTTGCTTGGTAAAGAGCCAGATGGTCTATTACCAACTTATTGAGCAAGTTGATGGATTTTTCCTTGAAGATCTTGAATAATATCATGCTGATTGTTGAGTGCGGTCTGAGTAGTTTGAATGAAAGTCTTCAACAATTCATCAATTGAAATTTGATTTTACTGAGGTGGAGGTGGAGGCTGAGTATTTCTTATGGGACCTTGTCTTTGAAATCCAGGTGGAGGCTTGAAAACATTTGCACCATTCTTGTAGGAAAGATTTGGATGATTACGCCATTCTGGATTGTAAGTATTTGAATATGGTCCATAATTAATTCTCCCAAACTTTCCAACATAGTTGAGTTGCTCTCCACTTGATGATGGTGTATTGCCATGAGGACAATCATAAACTGGATGTGGTCTTGAGCACAACTCACAAGTAGCAACTTGATTATAATTTAAAGAACTAGATGCCACAAGTTTACTCACTTGTGTAGTTAAAGCTGAAACTTGAGCGGTGAGTTGTTGCATGGATTCACTATCTTGAACAGATTCCATCTTTGATCTTGTCCTTTCACAGCTCCAATTGTGAGCACTAGAAGCTAATTCTTCAATTAAGGCACTAGCTTCATCATATGTCTTTCCCATGAGTGATCCTCCAGATGTAGCATCCACTAATGATCTCAAAGTCTCATCTAGACTGAGATAAAAATTTTCAATCAAAAGATTGTCCGGAAGTCCGTGATGTGGGCATTTCCTAAGTGCTTCTTTGAATCTTTCCCAAGCTTCATATAATGATTCTCCATGAAACTTTGTGAAGTTGGTGATCTCATTCCTTAGCCTGGCAGTTCTGGCAAGAGGGAAAAATCTCTTCAAAAATTTTGTTGTCAAGTCTGCCCATGAAGTAATTGACTCGGGTGGTTGAGAGTTGAACCATGCCAATGCTTTATCCCTTAGAGAGAAAGGAAAAAGCTGCATTCTAATGGCCTCATCAGTAACACCATTGAGTTTGATGGTATTGCAGTATTGGAGGAATTTGGCAATGTGCTCATCCGGCGTTTCATTTGATATCCTCCAAATTGATGTGATTCAACCATCTGAATCAATGCTAGTTTAAGCTCAAAATTGTTAACTTGAACTGCAGGTCTTCTCACAAGGACCTTGAACAGTTGGTACAGTGTAATCTCGAAGTGCTCTAACAGGTACAGCTTGAATTTGATTGTTGTTGTGCATTGTTTCCCTCATTGTTTCTTGGATCGTTTTCTGCATTTCTTCTTGTCTTCTACGATTTCTCTCCTCTGTTGACGTAAAGTTCTTTCAATTTTCAGATCTATTGGTAGAAGATTAGCACTTCTACTTCTTTGCATAACTGTGAAGAGGAAAGAAAAGAATCAATTTTGGAAAACACTAACTACTAGCAAACTAAAGTATCTAATATTAATTTTGGTCCCCGGCAACGGCGCCAAAAACTTGATCTGAATGGGATGTGTAATAAATTTTCAGATGCTACCGCAGTATACTGGGTTGATCAAGTAATTAAGATGAGTGGTATCGTTCCACATACATAAATTAATATAGATTGGTATTAGCTTATTCAAATATTTAGGCAATCAAAGTTTCAATTAACTTAAATCTAATTAATTCTATATGAATGCAAATGAGAATGTGAGAACGATATATGATGAATGTGGGAAGGAAAAAAATCCATTATAATCTTTACTAATCATATTGAATTTATATTATATGAACAATAAAGATTATGGATATTTGTAAGAAATTGTAAAGACAAAACAAAGTTTTAGTGAACCATAAAATAATCTATTAGCTTCCGCTATACAAATTATCAATGGAATCTAATTTATAATCATAAATCTTCCAATTCTATGATTGTATAATATCCTAATTAACTTCTCCTAATTCCTTAGTGAGAAATTAAAATAAAATATTGCATGAAGTACATGGAACAATTTCTAAATTAAAATCAAACTTGGTTGTTTCCACAAATGTTTAATTTCAATTTATCAATTCTATGAACCTAATTCTTCTTCAAATCATCAGAATCTTATCAATTCAATTTCAATCAGAATAAAATAGGTAACTAGGATTCAATATAAATATTCCATAATTCTAACAATCCTATATAATAAATTCAAGAATCATTTTAGCGAAATTAGGACTTCATCACTTCACAAAGAAAACATTTAGCTACTCATGGATGTTGATTCAATAATCAGATAAGAATATGTAATTGATAGCATTATAAACAAATAATTCAGATAAATGAATTGCATAAGAAAGAGAATAGATATCACTAATTCAAGTATCACAATCTTCAATTACAACTCTTGAAAGCTCACAAATTTCTCTGACAAATCTCTATGAAATGCTAGACTATTTCTATACTTAAGTGTACTACTTTGTTCTGCTTGTTGATGAAATTTGGAGGCGGTAGAACCCCTATTTATAGGAAAAATTCGTGCAAGGCATTAAATGAAATTTGCTGTTTCAATACGTATGCCGGCAGTTATGAATCCTACACGGGCGGCTTACAGACGACGTATCATCAATTTCTTCTTTGCACAGGTAGTGCACTAGTAGCTTTCAACTTCGGTTACACAGGTAGGCCGCTTCAATGCCGGCGACTTAGACGTAGATCTAGTCGGCGTATGTGATGAGAAATGAACGATTGGGCTCATTTATAATGAAAGTTGCCCTAAAGCCGGTGGCTTTGATACCGGCCTAGATACTCCAATAGATTTGTCTCTTCAATTTCCTCCAAGCGTGTGTTGTCTTCATGTCGCTTCTGATTTTTGATCTACACAGCCTCAACGCCGGCAGCTTAGTAGACGGCGTAGATTGTAACTCCTTCAAAGCTGGTGATGTTTTAATTCTGGACTGCCGGCCTTTCATGTACGCTGGTCTGTTCAACTTCTATGCCGGCAGCTTTGAGGCGGCGTAAGTGTGGTTGAGTCAAAGGCTGGCAAAGCTAGCAGTGTATGTAGCGCCTTGAGTGTAAGCCGTTTGAACGCCGGCAGCTTTGAATGTTGAAATGCCGGCGTATCCTTAAATTTTTCCAATTTTCACTTCAAAGTTTCTTGTTTTAATTTCTTTGTCTAAATTAGTCCTGAAACATGAATTTTAATCAAAACAAATATCCATTCTAGCTCTTATGAACATCAACAAGTTGCGTAAAATATGATCTTATCAGCCGACGCATGTAATAGAGAGAGAGAGAGAGGATTTTTGTTTGTTTTATGATTTTTGTAAAGAAAAGAAATAATTTGTAAGGTTTGATGTGAATAAAGTTGTATTGGAAATGTAGATAGTAAGAAATAGGTATGTAGGTAGTAAGAAATAGGTATGTAGGTACTAAAAAATAGGTGTAAGAAAAAGCAAAGATAGTGAAATAGTAACAAATAGTAGAAATAGTACTATGAATAGTAGACTAGACATATGATATACCAGTAGTAATAAAAATACGCGTAAACGAGCTATATCTGTTATTTTTACTTACCGAAAAATTCTAAAACTGATAATTTTGAAATCCTTATTTAATTACGAGTCTTTTGATGTTATTAGAATATTTTTATTATTTCGACTTCTGGACATGCTTTTCGAGAATTGATCCCGTTTGAGTTCGAAGGACACTCGAAATTCACGAATATAATATTTTTATGTTACCCTATATTATTATGAACTATTTTAAGCCATTAACTTAATTTCGTTTTCTAGAGTTTGAGAACGCAGGATTGATGGAGTTGAAATTGTTTGATTGTCTGATCTTTGTTGACTTTTAACACTTCGGTTTGACTAAGGTTAGGGTTTAATCCAATTTTACCCTGAAATTAAGGTGTTTATATCAGGAATCGGATAGGTAGATCTTTTCATGTTCGGGTTTTTTTTGAATCTAACGATTATTAAACTTTCTATTTTTTTTTGAAAATTCCTTTATGAAATTCCCATGATCGAAATTGTTTAAGGTTTGGTTTCAACTTAGGTCAGACTTTAGGGTTTTGATTCGGTAATCAAAACAATTCTCGAAAATTCGGGGGCTTATAATGGAACATTTATTTAAAGGTTGTAAAAAAAAAAAGAAAGAAGAAAATTTCATCTTCTAGTTTTTTTTTCCCCTTTAAGCCTATCAATATTGTATTATGCATTTATTTTTATTTACACCTTTAATAGGCATGCGACGCTTGCTGAAGGATCATATTATTTGTAAATTCCTTATTAATTATGCACTTCCTGTAATACCCTTGATTTTATATGACCCGGTTATAATAAATATATAAAAATAAAATGTAGGATCATAAAAGAACTATAACAAAAATATTAGAAATCACTCCAAATTTTTCGCGATTTAAATTTTTTAAGTATGAACAAATTAGAATAAAGAATCTTTATTACTAAGACTATAAAAGTTCATAATAAAGAATAAAGAAAACTATTTACTATTTACGAACTTAAGTTTTAATGTAAAATATATATATATATATTAAAACATTCAAGTTAAATAATTCTGAGTCTATAAAAACTAAAAGTCTGATATAATCCAATAATTTATAATTAATAAAAAGAAATGAGTAACAAATATAAAATTAAAATTAAATTTCTAACCTAATAAAAAGTCTAAATAAATTTATAAATAGAAATGATTTCATATATAATTTCAAATCTTAAAAATTTATAATAAAGTCAAATTAAGGGCAAATAATTATTAATTTATCAAAATACCATGAAACGAAACTTTTAAATAAATAAAATATAATTTACGATAGCAGGTATAAAAACAGAAAAGTAAAAGTATTAAACCGAAGATTCTATATATACTATCATATTCAGAATATTTAATATCGTTAATATATAATTTTTTATCCAAAAATATTATCAAATTAGTATTTATCATACGTGTCATTTAGATCCACAAAATTAATTTTTTTCAATAATTTATATTTTTCCAACTCCTTACATATTTATTGGTTATAAATTTATCATCTTCTTTTTATTTATATATTGTCATATATCCTAACTCATTTGCATTTTTTTCTTTGTTTTGTTTAGTTACGTTTTACGTAACTCATTTGGTTTTCAATTTCAATTCCTTCTTGGACGCGGTTAAGTTCAAAAGAAAAAGCGAAAATTCAAACACATATATAGATATCTTTAATAGAAATTCTATATGCCATAGTATTCATAATATTTAATAAGGAGAATATGAAATTTTCATTTAAAAATATTACCGAATCAGTATTTAACATACGTATGACTTAGACCCGTAAAATTAATTTTTTCATAAATTTATATTTTTTCTCACTCCTTACATATTTGTTAGTTATAAATTTATCATCTTCTTTTTATTTTTATAATTCATACACCTAACTAACTTGCATTTTTTTCCTTTGTTTTGATTTTGTCTTACGTACCAATTTGCTTTCAAATTGGAATCTCCCCTGACGAGCGATTAAGTTCCAACAAAAAGCAAAAATTCAAACATATATATGTAAACATTTAGTAGAAATTCTATGTATACTATATTATTTAGAATATTTAATAACGCGAATATGGAACTTCTCATTTAAAAATATTACTAAATTAGTATTTAATATACGTATCACTTAAACCCACAAAATTGATTTTTTCACAAATTTATATTTTTATTCCCTCCTTATATGGTGATAAATTCATTATCTTATCTTTATATTTTATTTATATATATCCACAACCTAAAATAATTATCAACTAACTAATATATAATTAATATATATGCATTTGCCACTTGCTGGAGACGTTCCACGAAGAGGGAAGGGCTGGGATCTTCTTGTTTTTGGTGAGCCGAAATCCTTCTTCAACTTGCACAAATAATAGCCAAATGAGATCAAATTTAGAGGAAATGCAGCCGCAACTTCTCCTCTTTCATCTTCTATATATACATATTCGAAGCTCATAATGGAGAACAAACAATCTTCATTATTTTCCAAACCCTCCAAAACAAAACTACTCTCCCATAGCAACCAAAACAAGCTGGAAAAAGAAATCAAACCAAGCAAAACACCTAAGTTCGAATCCAAGGAAAAATAATACGAAGAACTCTTGGCTACAAATTCAAAGGTAAGTTAACACACTTTAATTTGTTATTTGTTAAAGAATTCGGTTTAAACTAACTCTTAATGATCTTAGGATCATAAAACAACCCAAAGCAAGCTTCGAATCTTGTCCAAATAGCTCCAAAAGGTAAGAACTCTTAAACTTGAGTTATGCGTATTTAATCCGAAAATTGTAATTTAAGGATGAGTTTTGAGGTTTTGAGTTGATATATGTGTAGAAATATCATGTATAAATGCTTAGGAATGAATTAAAATGAATTTGGACGTATAAAATGATGCAAAATCGGACTTGAACCAAGGTTGAAGATGATGAATAGTATCCTGATACTGTTCACGTGAATAGTAACACGAATTTTGCAGAAAATTAAAAAAATAAAATAAAATAATCTAAAAATAATTTTGTTAATTCTGGTTGGTTGAAAATCTACTAAAAATATATATTTATTTTATTCTAAAGTGAAATTTATTTTTTATAATTTTTGGAACTATTTTTAAGTATATAAGTAGATACTTTAGCATTATTGAAAATGTAGAAAAATATAATATATTTTGGTTAGATAAAATAATTAATAATATTTTATTAATTCTGAATTATTATGATTTTTTTAATTAATTAATTAATTTTTAATATTAGTTTTATTAGTATAAGCTATGTAAGATATAGATTATAAGTATATGTTTTAGTAATGTAAAAAGTGTTAAAAAATTAATATTTTATTTATTACGAATTTTTATTATAAAATTAATAATTAATTTTATTAAAAAAATAATAATAATAAATAAATGAATACCCAAAATTAAGGGGACATCAACGTCCCCTGCATGAAGTTCTCCTTGAGAACTATATATATATATATATATAATAATAATAATAATAATAATAATTAATGAAATAACTAAAAAAAAAAAAAGAAGAAACTGGGACGAAATGTCCCTGTATCTTTGCAAATAAAGATAATAATAATGATAACAATAATAATTGATAAATTAATTTAATTAATCTAAATAAAATGATTATGATAATAAATATTCCGTAATTTATGTTTTAGATAAAAATAATAGAAATATAACTTAAACTACTTATGTTTTTAATGAAATGATATATAAAAATAAATAAATGAATCAATATTTTGATATTGATTTTATTATTAAAGTTTATTTTCTTAAGCAATATTATTACTTATATTACGAATATTGATGATCTCTTACTAATATCACTAATGTTGTTAGTAGTAATATTAAAATCATTATTAAGCCTATTGATATTACCGATATTAGTATTATTGATTTTGTTACTAAAACTATTAAATTTTTTTTAATTAAAATTATTTTTACTATTAGTAGTAATATTTAATATAATCACCATTATCTTTGATACTAGTATTACTACTACTTTTATGAGTATCAATAATACTAAGATTAGTATAATATAAATAAAATATATGATTTTGGTAACTAATTAAAATAAATTTAGTAATTGAATTAGGCGATTAGTTTCCAATTAACTCAGCTTAGATTAATATAGTAAGTAAGACCATAAAAAGAAAGGAGTACGTAATTTCTAAAATATGTCTAATTTAGAATTAATGTAAATAATAGTATAAGTTATACCACAACTAATCTGTTGAATATGTTATTTCAAATATCTTATTTTCGGAACTAATAGAAGAATAGATTAATTAAATAATAAATATCTGTTATTTTGTGTTCATAGGAAGAATAGATCAATTCTCGAATTTCCAGTAGCATATTCCAATAATTTAGCGAGGACCACAGGTGAGGGACTTTGACCTTATCATATTGTTTGTGCTTGTAGTTAGTTGCATTGATAATAACATATCAAACTGAATTACATGTGGGTTGGGTAAATTGCATGCTGCTTGATGTATGTATGATTGCCAAAACATCTTATTATAATTAACAATTTCTTTGTATGATGACAATTGTATGGAGCATGTTGATGTTTGTCTGTAATTGTATTATCGCCCTGAACCTGACTAAAAACTGTACCATAAAATGAAATGGGCATGCATCGCATATATTGCATATTTGCATCTCTAAACGTAGTAGTCTATTACGTGTTGCCATCGGGACTTGATAATGCTTGTTGACCTAGGCTAAAGGCTAGTAGATCAACGCAAGGTTACCTTTGATCTGTTAGTACCATAAGAACTAAGTGGTAAAGGACGCCGCTTATGTATTGATTGGATGACTAATGCTTAGGGAGTTGCTAAAGGTATGTACAAAGGATGGTTTGTTAAGCTATCATATTAAAAGGGATAACCCTAATACGAGAAATCGTAAGATTCCCTTGTATGCTTGGCTTCTTCTGGATAGACTATGTACTATGGTTCCTTCAACCCTGATGAGAGGGGTAAATCTCCATCCTGCTTTGGACTCCGGATTCTCCAGGCTTGTATTTGTTCATATGCTTGATTGTGGCATTACATATGCTTGCTAAGTAAACTTGATTTCCATTGTTTGATATGTTGGTTTGGTCAGGTCATCTCACTGAGCGTGTGGTTTTGCTCACACCCTCCAACAGTCTTTGTGCAGGTATCACGTTAGCTGGGATTGGGTTAAGCATGAGTGAAGAGTGCTACATCAAAAGACCTTGCTGAAGTAGTTTCATAGATTATATTGGTCTCAAAGGACAACTTAGATAAATGGTATAATTGATTAAGATCTTGTATTTTATAGGTTTGACCTCAATTTCACTATTTGGTAGGGGATACCGATTCTCTGCGGTTCTGGCAAACTAAAAGAAAATCGGAATCCTTAGTATTTATTAATATATTGGTATGACTACATACATGTAACAATTATAAGATAGAGTCTTGTAATATCTGACTTGCAAGACGGTTCTCATATTAGTGGTGCACACGTTGTATGTTACTACAGGCTGATACTACTAGGCCCTATTTTGGGGCGTGACACTTCCAAGCCCACCCACCTCTTGTTAGGTCTGCTTTTGTTCGGTATACAAATGAAAGGCCATCTTTCAGTTTCATTTAAGATAGATAACTGAAATCATGAAAACAGGAAATATCCTACCATTTAGTTATTCTATAAATAGCTTCCTCTTATTAGTTAGGACATAGAAAATTGAAAAACGAAAAAACACAACTACACTCTCTCTCAGTTCTTAGAATTACATCCTTACTCCCAACATTACTCCTGTACTACTTCCCTATACTACTTCTTCCATAATCAATAAAGATCAAAGGATTCTATAAGATACAGCCTCAAACTCTTTGTTTATTTTCTTTTTAGATTTCTTAAGTACCTTCGAGACCAAGCGAAAGGGAGAAGTGTTGTGTTCATTTGCATATTATAACCTGCTCTCTTATTATATTTGATCTTGCTTGTTATATTCTCCTCTTATTGGTATCAAAGCCAGATTAATATTCTATTACAAGATGTCGAGCCTGGATTTTCCACTATCTGGTTCATTTCTCCTAACCCGATTCACATTAAACCCGAACCCATTAACATGAATCCTCGACTAGGGTTAAAAGAAATTTTAATTTTTGAAAACTTTTTAGAGTTGCCACCCGATATAAATCGGGAAAAATAAAAGCTAGGATCAATGGGTCGGTTGATCCTAACTTAGCTACTAGTCTGCGAAACTTGATTTAAAACCCAAACTTTTAAAACCAGTATCATGGATTCGGGGGCTAACCTATTAAAACCAAATGGTTACCACTTTTGGAATTTTAAACTTATAATTTATCATTTTCATGCTCAAAAACTCAAATAATATATTACAAGTCAAATCATTCATTTTTATTTTTTTATGTGCTTTTCTCATTTTTATTTTTTAGAACAAATATCAACAAAATATCTTATATTTACAAAATATTTATTCACAATATTTAAAAAACAAAAACTTTTTTTTTTTTATGTTTTAATGTCGCCCGCAGTGCCTACGACTCGCTAATCGGGATCAAACAAAACGTAGTTCTTTTAAAAAGAACCTTAGTTTGTTGATCAATTTTAATTTTTGAACTCTTTTCACTTTAAATTCATTAAATTTTGAATTTTTATGAAAATCATTTTTGATGATCCTATGATCTAATCAATTGATTTTTTTATTTTATGAAAACATATTTTCCAAGTCCAAAAATCATTTTTTCTTTTATTTTTTTTGATTATTTTGGTTTTGGAAATCCAATTTTGTCATTTATTATTTTTTATTATTATTATTATTTTTTTTAATAATCATCACATAAATTCATAACATATTCAAAATATTTTACAATACATAAAATTATTTTCATGCATCAAATTCATTTCTAAAACAATTTATGTTAAAAATAAAAATATTCAAAAATAGACAAAAAAATAAATTTATATGAAAAATAATTATTTTGATTTTTCTTGATTTTTCTGAATTTTTTCTGAATTTTTTACTATTTTTTGCTATTTTCTGAAATTAATTAATAATAAAATAATAAAAATAATGCGGACTGACCTGGGCCGTTGGATGGAGCGGATGCGATCTGGATCATCTGATCTGAAGACCAATCCTAGCCGTCTGATCTCGTTGACTCAATCTGGCGTTGATCTGCTTGCTTGAATCTGGGCCGTTGATCTGCTTGATCGAATATGGACCGTCTGATCTGGTTGATTGAATATGGACCGTCTGATCTGCTTGATCAAATCTAGACCGTTGATCTGTTTGGTTGAATCTAGGCCGTCTGATCTGGTTGATTGAATCTGGGCCGTCTGATCTGGTTGATTGAATCTGGGCCGTCTGATCTGAGCTGACCGTTGACCGTTGACCAGGGGCGGGTTGGACTTCGGGTTTTCGGATCGGATTTCAGGTCGGATCTGACCCGATCGGGCGAAGAAGATGAAGTCGGTGGTTTCGAATGCTTCCTCGGCTGTTTCTGGTGGTTTTCGAGGCTGGAGGGGTTGTCGGCCCGACGCTTGTGGGGGAGCCGCAGCTGGTGGCGGTGGTGGATTGCGCCCAGATCCACTGGAAGCGGCGGTTCGCG
The DNA here is from genome assembly GCA_024138025.1 of Combretum micranthum. Lineage (NCBI taxonomy): Eukaryota > Viridiplantae > Streptophyta > Magnoliopsida > Myrtales > Combretaceae > Combretum > Combretum micranthum. Next base: position 50,744 of record JAMXBD010003663.1, on the reverse strand, counting down.
GTGGTGGCTACCGGCGGCTCAATCGGAAAATTTCAAAAAAATTTGCAGAATTCAATTCGAGAAAATTGATCAATTCTAAGCAAACTTGATCACTTTAAACAACTCCGCAAACCTATTTATCACTTCTAATTGGATCAAAAACTCCAAATAAGCTTCGAATTTGTGAATTTTGCAAATTTTGCACAAACTCTCGAATTTTCAGATCTTACTCTCTCAGTGTATTTTTCTTGAAATTGAATTGTGCTTTCTGCTTGTGGGGTGATCCTATTTATAGATTTCGAAACAATTTGTCATTTCGAACTTTGTACTTGTTCAATTTTTGAATCACGAATCGTTATACTTTTTCAAATAAGAACGATTCAAAATTGGGACTCGATTCGTGATTGTTGGTTCAAATTGATCACGAATCTTATGTTTATACATCATAAACTCTTCGATTAAGTGTGTTTAATTTGATCAAAGAACACAATTCGACATTTTAAAATTTGAAAAATCATGTCTATTCGAATTTTTCCCAATTTTCATGTCTCAATTAATGTGCCTTTTGGGATGAAATAATGCACGAATTGTGTATAGATGTGATGTATCCCATGCCTAGTTTGTGTCTGTATAATTAATTTCGAAAAAACACAAAGATTCGTTGCTCAAATGAGGCCTCAAAGTGGATGAACCGATGTGTCTTTTGGGAAAAAAAATTAGACAAAAAGAGGCAAAATCTGCCTTGGGCTAGGATCGAACTCTGGGTCCCTTTGCTCCTGTGTCTATGGTCTGAACCGTTAGGCCGTTGGCCTGTGCCTTGGTCATATAGCTAAACCTACTAGTACTTAAGACTAATAAAAATATATATTATAAGCTCAAATAATTTATTTTAATTTTTCTTACATATATTTTATTTATTACTATTATTCATTTATATTTTATTACATATTTTATTCCTCTATATATTTTTTATTATTTTTTATTTATTTTTTTTTATTTTCTTCTCTCCTTTTTTATTATACTATTATTTATTATTTTTATTATTATATCTATGAACTCATCATGACATTAATTTAATCTAAACTTAAGCCTAATTTTTAATTGGCAAAAATTGGGTGTCTACACAAGACCTACAGTACCTAGTCGTTATTATGTCCGTTTGTTGTCGTGGTTAGGCGTTGTTAGTACATCCTCTGACTTGATGGTTAATGGTTGTTTAAGTATTATTTGAAGCTTAGACTGACAGAAAAACTGGTTTAAACTGATAACAAGACAAGGAGAGAATGATAGAAGATGAATAGTGTTTATAATAGTATAGTAAGGAAATAGTAACACACACCAAATATCGAGTAGCACTAAACAACATAAGACAAGCACCTTTTCATATCTTTGCTTACACTAATGAATAGAAACAGGATAACAGGGAGATAATACCAGACAACAATAGAAGTCAGTTACCTTTGCATAGAAATAACCTCCTACCTTTAGTTGATTACATAACTGCAGAAAGATCCCTAGTTAGCTCCTTATCTAATTACAAAAATACTGCTAATACTTGGATCACAACATTTACTAGTCATAAAAATAGAGTAAGCCGCCATAGAACTTTACCGGTAAATAGCATAAGTAATAATACTGAAGATACAACAGAGTTAAGGTTAGACAATACTTTGTCGAGTGATATAGTAGCTAGATACAGACAAGTAAGAAAACGAAAGTTTAGGAAATTAAGTAAACAACAGTATAGAACTAGAAAATAGACTCAGTAGTATAATACAAAATTTAGAAGTATTAAAAGATAATATAAAAGACATAGTTACTGCTTATCAAATTAGGAGAAGATAAAGACATGGAAAGAGTAATAAATGCTTTAAGTGAACTAGCACCATAATTGACTAGAATTTCTGAAGTTAAATAAGCTATACAAAACTTAAAAAGACAGAATAAGACACCAACTAGAAGGATTAGAAGATTATATTAGAGAACAAAGACCATAAAACTTAGCTATAGACTGCTTCATCTGTATAGATAAACTTTTTAGGTTGGTTTTAGTAAGTTTACAGTTTTACTTAAGAACTTTAACAGTTAAGATCACCAGGAAGTTTAGGACGCACTTTACAAAGGGTTACAGAAGTTGGCCTAACGAAGAAGTCCCAGATACAAAGGTAAACACTTAATCAGTTTTTTAAAAGAAGAATGGTTAGATGGTCAAAGATAGAGTCTTACCAATCTTTAAATTGTTTTAAATGTTCTATAGGAAACAAAGATATTAGTCCAGAAAGAGTTAGATACAAGAAAAGAAATTACTCTTGTTGATTGAATTACAGATACACAAATAGATACTGATTGGTATTTGGACACAGACTAAATAGTTAAATTAAAAAAATTAGAGTGGTTAGATTTAAAATAGCTTTAGAAATAGAAAAATAATTAGGCATCCAGATTTTAGACATCGTTTATTTCAGAATTACAGACATCAGATCCATGGAGAAAGTGAACAATTGAACTATTATAGATCTTCTAATAAGTTTATGAATAGCCTTAGAAGAAGACACTTTAGCATACATAGTCAAATAAGACTTGTAATAGAACAAAAAAAGAAAAACAAATATAGTTACAACAAACTTTAGATAATATTAAATATATTGTTACACCTTTACAGAAAAAATTACATGAACATAGGACCATACAAGATTCACTTAAATAAAAAGAAAAACAAAAAGAAAAAAGAAGTTTACAGAAATTAGAAAACATTAGATACTTAATACAGGGAAAATAAACTGCGTCACATCCTAGGTATCTTGAGGCATTAAGAGTATCATCCGTCTTCCAGGAAGAAGCCACAGGATTTTCCAATTACAAACTACCTACAGAACCAGAGAAGTTTCTATTAGATAAAATAATACTATTATAGCTTTACTAATAGGAATAGATGATAGTATAACAAATTTGGGTAATTTTATAGAAGGTTGGAATAAACATATTACAGAGGAAGTATAAAGACTGGAGACAGAAATAAATACAGTAGTCACATTTATAGGATAATAAAAACAATACAGGATAAATTTGTAGAATTAGAAAAGATAAGAGAAGAAGTAAGACAATTAAAAGAATTACAGAAAGACAAAACTATAGACAAAGAATTACACAAAGAAGAATTAGAGAAATGTTTATAGGAATTAAGAATATAAAATTACAAGATAAAAAATTTGAATATGGTTGTGTAGACGGAATAGATATTGGAAAAGTATTTACAGAAAAAATGTCTAAAGCCTTATAGGTATTTAAAAAAGATCAAGGAAGAATTACAAAAAAATAGGACTGGACAAAAATCATGGATCACTGTCTAGGAAGAAGGAAGATAATGCAATTTTACAGCAACTAGAAGAAATAGTTGATATAGATAAAGATCTATACCTTTATAATGCATAAGCATATCTCTTTAAAGTATTGCGCTTTTCGAGTGTTTTGTCTTTAATTGTGTTTTGGAATTTGTTGAAGAGAATCTCAATTCTCGAGCCACACCACATGATTTATATTGAATTACTCTTCTAAAAACATGTTTAATGGTAAGAATCCTATCAGAGGAGTTAGTAAATTGATCTTGTTGGCTACATTTTTTTCACTTTGCTGTCTTAGTTTTTTTTTTTTTTCCCTTCCAGAATTGTATGATTTGAATTTTCATGCTTCTTTTTGGGATAACTTAGATATTATTAACTTCCTAATGGCACTTCACGGCATAGTTTGCTTCACTCCTGATCTCCTAATGAAAAATTAGCAATATCTTTTTGTTTCTACTAGAAGTTTAGTCTCCAGCAATTTGTAAACATCCTACAAAGCAACTTTCTCCAACACATCCGCTGTCGTCGCATTAACTAAAAAAAATAAATCATAATAGCAAGACATCACAAGTTATTTGGACAATGCACAGGCACACATAACAAGAAATAATTGAGCACATAAACTCACATAAAAAGAAATAATTAAGAAGCAGGTAAAACTCATTTGTTTAATAATTACCCCAAAGTATATTTTTAGAAAAAATATCCATTGTCTTCCAAAATACTTACTTTTATTTGAATTATCAATCTCCTTCTCCCCTTCTTTTTGAGTCGTCGAGTTTTCTAATTTTTACTTAGTAGGAAGGTAAATATCGTAAAAAATATCTGAAATTTAACAAGTTATTAATTAAGTACATAAATTTTGAAATTGATCAACTTGATACCGAGATTACTTTTTATGTATGCTAAACCAATCATGGAGGTACTATTACCGTTAACGAAAAGTTTTTTAAAGTACTAAATTGATCTATTTCAAAATTCAGGTACTTGATTGTATATGCTACCAAAATTCAAGTACCATTTGCAATATTAACCCTACTAAATATTCCGGAGATTATTTCATGTTTAAACATCATTTAAAAATATTATATAAATACAACTTGGATAAAGATAATTACTTAATTACCATCACTATATCAATTTTTATGTAATTAGTCAACATGTTGCATGATCAACATGTGATACACATTTAAACATATATCATATGTTGATCATGCAATATAGCTATTTCAAAAGTTTGTCGGAATACAACGCAATATCGCATAATGAAGATGCAATACCTATGTAAATTCTTGTATCACATCTTTTTGTGATATAGCGATGATAATTTTGTAATAAAAAAATTCTAATTTATATTTTGGTAATTCCTTTTTTTTTTGGGTTAAAAATTGTGGACATGTTTTCACCCCTAAGTATTTCGTTATATCTACTAATTTTTTCATCCATTCACGAGTGTTAACTTTAAATTAATTCACGGCAAATAACTTAATAAAATAATATTATATATATATAATTACAAGATATAATAAAATATATTAGCTATTATTGATCACATAATATAATAAAGAATAAAGAAATGCGCTTAAACTACTATATGAACACCGGCCATCTTGGTGGACCACTCCTAAACTAATAAGAAATAAACAAATTAAAGAAACAGAAAATTTAATAGAATTATTAGGAAACATAATTTTGTAATATTGCAAAAACATAAGAACTCAAAAGGAAAAAGAAAAAATTAAGAGCACATTTTCCGCATTTTTAACATCTTTCCGTCCTGATCGCTTTTCAAATAAATAGTAATGCCTTTTTATTATAAATGTGTATATATATCTATTATTATAAAACCAAAACATTTTCAGTTTGGAGTCCACATTTTTAAATATAATTTTTTTATCCTATTATATTTTTGTCTTTCACTTACTTTTCCTCTACCCCTTACCTAAAACTTTCATATACATTTTAAATTTTAAACTGTCATCTAACCACCACATACTTTTATATTACCATATTCTTCTTTTTCTCTAATGAACTCCTTTTATCAAGTCTTTTTTTTTTCAATTCTATATGTTTTGCAGCACCTGTTACACGGATGCACAATCCTCTTGTGTACATATAGAGGAAAAGATGCTTGCTACTGTGCACCTCTATTTTTTCCTGCTTGGAAAAGGCTTAAAAATCAACTATGTTACAAAAGGAAAAATAAATATGATACCAATAAGAGGATCGAATATAACAAGCAAGATCAAATATAATAAGAGAGCAGGGTATAATATGCAAATGAACACAATACTTTTCCCTTTCGTTTGGTCTCAAAAGGTACTTAAGAAATCTGAAAAGAAAATAAACAAAGAGTTTGAGACTGTATCTTACACAATCCTTTGAGCTTTATTGATTATGGAAGAAGTAGTACAGGGAAGTAGTACAAGAGTAATGCTGGGAGTAAGAAAGTAATTCTAAGTAACTGAGAGAGAGTGTGGTTATGTTTTTTCATTTTCAATTTTTTCGTATAAGAGGATCGAATATAATAAGAGAGAATGGTATAATATGCAAATAAACACAATACTTTTCCCTTTCGCTTGGTCCCAAAAGGTACTTAAGAAGTCTGAAAAGTAAACAAAGAGTTTGAGACTGTATCTTACAGAATCCTTTGAGCTTTATTGATTATGGAAGAAGTAGTACAGGAAGTAGTACAGGAGTAATGCTGGGAGTAAGGAAGTAATTCTAAGTAACTGAGAGAGAGTATGGTTATGTTTTTTCGTTTTCAATTTTTCTGTATCCTAACTAATAAGAGAGGAAGCCTATTTATAGAATAACTGAATGGCAGGATATTTTCTGTTTTCAAGATTTCAGTTATCTATCTTTACAAGGGTAGAAAAGGTATACACAAAATATAAGGAAGGGAAAAAAAGGAAAAGCACTATTTACAATTGTTTGGAACTATTTAGAACTGTTTTCTTGTCAGTTCTGGTCATCTGTAACTCATGTTGTAATGTCTTGTCATTAATTCTGGTCTTCTGATTTCCCATACTGCTCAATCTCTTCCATGATTGAGATGTCTTCTTCATAGCTTCGATTTTTTATGTTAATCTGGTGTCTATGCTTCTCTATATTATCATGTTATGGGATGAGAAGATGTTGTAAATCTAGGATTGGTAAATCAAGTAATTTTCTTCAGGTGGTGGCATGGTTGCATGAGCAATGGAATGTGCTATCCAATTTTCTACCTGTGTTGGTTTCTCTCAAATAATGATTTTGATGATAACAAAAAGATGATGAAATAACAATCATCTTGAGTTTTGTTTTGTCAAAAAGATTTGTATGAACTTTTACAAAAGTCAGAAGGATCGGCAAAAGGAATATTGTTTATGAACAAGTTCAAAAATGAGAAGGCAGAAGGTGTATCAAAAGGTGAAGGACATTTATCGTTATGAAGAAAAATAATGTTATTTGATTTTTGAAGGCCTAGCTCCAATGATTGAATATATTTGGGAAATATATTCAATCTGTTCCACAAGAGTTGGTTCATTATCTGCAGGGTTTTTAATTTTCTAATTTAAATTTAATTACAACAGTACAATTTTTTTAAAAAATTAATTGGATTAAAGCAAAGTTACAACAGATTTTGTTCGAATTGTTTTTGAGGAAATGAAAGTATATATATAACATGAAGGAATCACAAGACATATTCGAGAGATTATGGGAGCTTATCCAAAAATCAGGTTGAATTCAAAAATCCTATAATTGATGGTCTAGAAGAACTTGGTGCATAAATAGTACCAAACGAAATCAAACAATGGTTGAATTATTTGAATTTCTTACTTGAGATTTTATGCAAGATTATAGAGATTTTTGGAGTTATCCATTTGAGCAAATCTTATGAAAAGTTTATCAGAAGCTTTAAAAATCAAACGCAAGTGAATCATGAAGATAAACTCGAAGGGATACTGTCAACGTGTAGTTTGAGAAATATCAGGAACAGAGAACAAGTTTTACGAGAAAAGAAAAAGTTTTCAAGAGCAAAACATTGTCATTTTACTGTTCATCTTCTTTGTTCTAAATTGTCGAGGACTTTTATTTTTATTCCTCAGATTTTGTGAAAACATTCTCTTGTGAGATTGAGGTTGCAAGTAGGCTCAGTAGATTGATTGTTAGGAGAATCAAGCTGAGTGAATTGTGAACGTCTTGTAACTATTTTCATTGATTGGATTAGTGGAACAAAACCGGTGTGGATTACCAGTGACCCTGGCTTGGAGCTGGAAGAGAGGATTGACGCTCAAGGTAGAACCTCTATAATTCATTTTGCATCTCTTACTCTCTCATCTCTCTTTATTTCATGCAATTTTAATTTGATTTGTTGCATTCGTTCTTTAGTCATAAGGTTGATCAAAGAGTAGAGTACTTATAGTTCTTAAGTCAGAGAGTTGGTCAGAAGGTTCCAAGGAGAAAACATTTAAACTTTAACTTAATTTTTTTTGGGAGCTTAATCATTTTGTCTCAATCTATTGTGTGTTCTAAAGTGTTCATTAGTTAACTTCATTCTTTTAAGAAAGATCAAAAGCCATCTTAATAGTATAATCAAGTGGTGTGAATTTTGTTAGAATTTTTCAAAAAGTAAAATTTTTATATAACCAATTCACTCCCCTCTTGGTTATCTTTTCGGGACCAACAATTGGTATCAGAGCGGTTCTCATTTATTTAATTTGAGTGATCTTTTTAAATGGCTGAAAATAACATTGCTATTAATCGAGCTCCATATTTTGATGGAACAAATTATTTATATTAGAAAATGCGCATGTCTACTTACATAAAAGCTAATGACTATGGATCTTGGCAGGTGATTGCTTTTGGAGATATTCAAGTGACTATGACTGATGATGATAACTTCACTGCTGCTAAACTAAAGATCATAAAAAAGAACAACAAGGCTAAGAATCTTTTACTTACTACAATAGCTCCTTCTGAGTTTTATTTAATTTCTTCTTGTGAAAAGCAAAAGATATTTAGGACACTTTATCTAATACTTATGAAGGAACTAACACTATCAAGGAAACGAAAATCAATTCTTTGATGCAACAATATGAATTGTTCAAAATAAAGCCTAATGAGAAAATAAAGGAAGTTTTTAATCGTTTTACTACTATAACAAATGAACTAACTTCTCTTGGAAAGAAGATGGATGATCCTGATCTTGTCAGAAAGATACTTAGGATATTGCCAAAGTCATGGGATGCCAAAAAGACAACAATTGAAGAAGCTCAAGATTTGAACAAGCTGAGCCTTAGCCAATTGAGGGAAAAATTGCTAGCCTATGAGTCACATCTTCACACGACAGAGGAAACTGAAGAAAGTCCAAAAGCCATAGCATTCAAAGCAAGAAAAGCTGTCAACGATACATCTGATTCTGATGATGATGACTTTGAAGAAAGCGTCGGCATGTTAGCTAGAAGACCGACAAGTTCTTTAGAGGTAAGAAATTTAAAAATTTCAATAAAGCTAACAAGTTTGGTTCAGGGAAGAACTTCAAGGAAAAGGAAGAAAAGAAGGAAAAGAAGGAAATTGTTTGCTATGAATGCAAACAACCAAGCCATATTAAATATGAATGCCTGATTCTAAAGAAGAAGATGAAGAAATTCAAAAAGAAAAGTCACGCAATGATGGCTACATGGAGTAATCTGGACGCATCAGAGAGTGAATCAGAAGGTGAAAGTGAAAATGAAGAAGAAGCCAACTTGTGTCTTATGGCAGCTTCCGAGGTAAGTACTGATTCTGAGGAAGAACTAAATGAAACTGATATGTATTCAGAAATGAAAAAGTTACTTAGAGCACTTGAAAAGGTAGATTCAAAGATATCTAAGTTAGATATTGAGAATAAGGTGTTAAAGAATAAGAAGGATGTCTTGCGTCAAACTAATAAATTGATCATTGATGAGAATGACATGTTAAAGAACGATAATAAGAAGTTGTTTGTCAAAACTGATGCTTTAAGAAAAGAAAACGAAGTCTTGAAAAACGAAATCAAAGAACTGAATGGTCGAGTGGAAGATCTGTCACAATCTATCAAGAACACGTTCAACAAATTTAATGAGGTGATAAGAAGTTAAATATGTTAATCAATAGTCAAAGACCTTCTTGTATAAAGTTTGGGATTGGATACGTATCTGGGAGTTCTTCAAATAATGTGAAAAAGGCAACTTTTGTTAAAGCCCAGAGATCTGGAAATGACAAAAACACTTTATCCTCTTAAAAACATTAAGAACAGCTACGGCAGAGGGAATGTCAGAAGGTTTGCTCCTCAAAAATACCCTATCAGAAGGTATAGCAGAGGGTACAGGTATGAGTCTAATAATTATTCAAAACAAAATTATTATATAAAATCGAATCAAAGGTATTACACACATCCATATGCATGCTCTTTTTGTAATAAATTAGGTCACATTGAGAAATACTGTTTCTACAAAAGAAACAAGCTCAGTACACATCAAGTTAAGAAACAAGATAAAACGAGCTTGACTTATCAAGAACCCAAGTTTGTTTGGGTTCCTAAAAGGATTTGATCACCTTGTTTATGTTTTGTAGGAACAAGGAGCAAAAATAAAAGGAACTTGGTACTTGGACAGTGGATGGTCAGGCCACATGACTGGAGATGCTTCCTTGTTCACTAGTCTAATATGGAAAGAAAAGGGGTATGTAAGATTTGGTGATGACAGCCGTGGTAAAATAATTGGTCAAGGTACAATTGGTTATTCCCCATATATGATTGAGAATGTTTCCTTGCTTAAAGGATTAAAACATAATCTTTTAAGCATAAGTCAATTATGTGATAAAGGTTATCAAATAAATTTTGAAAAGAACAAGTGTTTTGCATATGATTCTAATGGAATTAAATTGTTTGAAGGATTTAGGAAAAGGAATGTGTATCTAATTACTCCATCTGATATGAATATTGAGTGTTGCTTTTTATCTATGAATGACAGTATACATGTTTGGCATAAAAAACTTGGTCATGTAAATTTTAATCATTTAGAAAAACTTTCAGAAAGAGATATTGTAGTTGGTTTACCTAAAATAAATATAAAACAAGATGTAAAGTGTTCAACATGTTTAAAGAACAAGATGGTCTCAATTTCTCATAAAAGTATAAATGTGATTTCAACAAAAAGACCTCTTGAGCTTTTACATCTTGATTTGTTTGGACCTACTAGAACTCGAAGTCTAGGAAGAAGCAAATATGGACTTGTTATAGTAGATGATTTTTCTAGATATACATGGGTGTTCTTTTTAAAACACAAATCTGATACATTTGAAGCATTTCATAAATTTGCTAAACAAATTCAAAATGAAAAAGGACTATCAATTATTTCATTAAGAACTGATCATGGAACAGAATTTGACAATGCTATGTTTATTTCATTTTGTGAAGAACATGGAATAAGTCACAATTTTTCAGCACTATATACACCTCAACAAAACGGTGTAGTTGAAAGAAAGAACAGAACAATACAAGAAATGACTCGTTCTATGTTAAATGAAAGCAAAGTACCTGAATATTTTTGGGCTGAAGCTGTTTCAACTGCATGTTACATAATGAATAGAATATAGATTAGACCTTTAACTACTAAGACATCATATGAATTGTTTCGTGGTAGAAAACCATCTGTTTCATATTTTCATGTGTTTGGTTGTACATGTTTTGTGAAAAAGAATGCACATAATTTTGGAAAATTTGATGAAAGATCTGATGAAGCAATTTTTCTAGGATACTCACAACATAGTAAAGCATATCATGTTTTCAATAAAACAACAAAAGTAGTTGAAGAATCTATTAATGTGCATTTTATTGATATGAAAGATGATTTTGATGATGATGATATGTTTGCACCTATAAATAAAGATAATGGTATTGTTTCTAAAGTAAAGTCTGGTAACAAGATCGAAGAAAAGAAAAATTCTGATATGTCAGAAGGTAAGGCAGAAGGTAATCTGGAGAAAGATCTACAATCTGATGTGTCAGAAGGAAGAGCAGAAGGTAAGCAGAAACTGATTTCTGACAATCCTGAAAGTTCAAAAGCATGGAAATATAAAGCTTCACATCAACCTTCTTTAATTATTGGTGATATAGAATCTGGAACTCGAACTAAATCAAAATTACAAGATCTAGAAAATCATTTTGCTTTGTTATCTGAAATTGAACCTAGTAATATAGAAGAAGCATTAAATGATAACAACTGGATTAATGCTATGCATGAAAACTAAATCAATTCGAAAGAAATAATGTTTGGGATCTAGTTCCTAGACCCACAGACAAATCTATCATTGGTACTAAATGGGTTTTTAAAAACAAATTAGATGAAGATGGTAAAATAGTTAGAAATAAAGCAAGACTTGTAGCTAAAGGATATTCTCAAGAGGAAGGAATAGACTATGATGAAACGTATGCACTAGTAGCTAGATTGGAAGCAATAAGATTATTACTTGCTTATGCTTGCTATAATGATTTTAAATTATTTCAAATGGATGTAAAAAGTGCATTTTTGAATGGTTATATTAAAGAAGAAGTATATGTTGAACAACCACCTGGATTTGAAGATCACTTTAAGCCTAATCATGTTTTCAAACTAAGAAAAGCTTTGTATGGACTCAAACAAGCACCAAGGGCTTGGTATGAGAGACTCAGTGAGTATCTCATCTCAAGTGGATATCAAAGAGGTAAAATTGACACTACTTTATTTATCAAGCACTATAATAAATATATTCTAGTTGTACAGATATATGTTGATGACATCATTTTTGGATCAACTAATGAAAGATATTGTCAAGAATTTGCAAAGCTTATGCAGGCAGAATTTGAAATGTCCATGATGGGTGAGTTAAATTTCTTTTTGGGATTACAAATTAAACAATCAAAAGATGGAATTTTCATTCATCAAGAAAAGTATAACAAACAAATTCTGAAAAAGTTTGGATTTGAGAAGACAAAAGAAGTTGCTACACCAATGAGTTCATCTATCAGGTTAGATGTCGATTCTCAAGGTAAGAAAGTTAATGAAAAACTATATAGAAGTTTGATTGGTTCTCTTTTATACTTGACTGCATCTAGGCCAGATATCTTGTTTTCTGTATGCATTTGTGCAAGATTTCAAAGTAATCCAACTGAGACACATTTGAAAGCTGCTAAAAGGATTTTCAAATATATTGCTTGTCCTGTAAAATTAGGAATCTGGTATCCCAAGAACGAAAATTTTGACTTGATTGGATACTCAGATGCTGATTATAGAGGATGCAAAATTGACAAAAAGAGTACTTCTGGTACTTGTCAGTTTTTAGGAAACAAATTGATTTCTTGGTCTTCAAAGAAACAGAATTCAGTTGCGTTATCCACAGCAGAAGCTGAATATGTCTCGATTGGAAACTGTTGTGCACAAATTCTTTGGATAAAACAACAATTATTGGATTTTGGATTGGATTATAAAAATATTTCAATAAGATGTGATAATACAAGTGCAATTAATTTAACAAAAAATCATGTGCATCATTCTAGATCTAAACATATAGAAATAAGACATCATTTTATTAGGGATCATGTGCACAATGGAAATATTAACATCGAATTTGTTTCAACTGAAAATCAATATGCTGATATTTTTACTAAACCTTTGGATAAAACGAGATTTGAATTTATAAGAAATGAGATTGGAATGTGTTTTCCCTTTTAATTTATAATATAAAATAAAGAAATTAAATAAATTAAATAAATATGGTTTAATGACAGACGGCTTCTTTTCTTTTTCCATATGTCCTTTCATTTCCCCATAACACACTTGTTTTTTCCCTCTCAAAACACAATCCTCTCCCTCTGACGACTTCAACTTGTTTCAAAACCTAAACCCTAAACTATGGCACCAAGAAAATCCTCTCGTCTTCTTGCAAAATGACTCAAATCTAAGAAAACTTCCGAGAGAATAGAGATTCAAGATACCTCTTCAAGCTCTAAGGAATTTGTGGAAACAACAACCAAGGAAGGAATTCTGAGAGAATGTCGTTCTACAGGAAGGAATGATGAATCCAAAACTAAGGAAGATGAAAAACAAGAAACTTCAGATCCTCAAAAGAATGAGAAACAACCATCTAAGCCCTCAATGCCTGAGTCAGAGGATGACTCAGAGAATACGGTCTCAGAAGAAGCACCTATGAAATCTTCAGCAACGAAAAAGAAAGATATCTTCTTTATCAACTTCATCGAGAATTTCCAAAAAGGTACGGGAATGCTCCTTTATTGATTTTAAGTTTTTCACTACAAATGGATTCTTCTGGAATCATTGGTTAAATAGGATTGGTTGCAAAAACCTATGCAATATCATCGAGGTAGTGAATGAAAGTGTGATAAAAGAATTTTATGAACATTTGGTTCAATTGGATGATTTTTCTTGAAGCAGAGAGTGGAGCAGAGAGTATTGGAGATGAAAGTGAGAAGAAGAAATTATCTTCTAAAAATGCTGGAAAGGAGAAAGTGCTAGGAAAGAGGAAGAAATCTTATGATATTAGAACTGGTGGGAAATTTGAAATAAGGGAAGGCGAGAAAATGATTGATGTGAGCGAGTCAGAGAGTGACTCAGAGGATGCTATTCCTAAACCACTAGGTGAGACTTCACGATCAGGACTAGCATCTAAATTGTTGGGAATTATTGATAAGAAATTCGATGATTTGAGGAAAGATTTAACCACATCAATTCTTCAAGTTATCAATTCACAGAAACAATCCGAGTCACAGACTCATATTCAACAAAAGGAAACAATTCAAGATGATGTTGTTACAGCTGACAAGACCCATGAGTCCACTGATCAACCAGCTTCTCAACATCAAGGTCCAAAGTCTCCTCAACCTACCAGCGAACCAAAGACTTCTTCTAAAGATCCAACCAGTGAAGGATTGAAAACAAAGTAGATAAAGGTGTGAAAGCTAGTACTGATGAAGGAATAAAAGCTTCAACAGATGAAGGATTGGTAACTCAAACTGATGAAGTTTTGGAAACTCCAACATTGAAGCTTTAGAAGCGCTCCAACTTATTTCTATCCCTCCTCAGTAGACTCCTCAGCAAATTCTAACACAAACTCCAACTTATCAGGTTGCTGAGAACATCCTCAACTTGCTCCAACCTCAAATTTCTATCCAACCTCCTCAACCTCAACCAATTATCCCTCTACCAAAGACTTTTCCCCAGCGGAAAAAGAAGCAAGCAAGAAAATCCACTTTGTTTATTGAACCAAAGAAAGACTGATTTTTTTTTTTCAATTTGATAACAATCTGACTATTTTGTTCTTTTGTGAACTATGTGGTTATGTCTACTATGCATGTTTTCATTAAATCTTACCTATGCATATTCTGCTTGTTGGCATATCATTTTCTTTTCAATTTATTTTATTACATCAAAAATTCACTCCAAAAATTATATAAATACCCCATTCTTCCTTCATTCTTTCACACATCCATTTTACATAACAAAACTTTACCAAAATTCCCTTTCAAAACCTCTCTCCAACAAATCTCTCTCAAAATACTCTCTACCATTCACTACACTTCAAGAAGAAAATAACAAACACAAAACCCATTCATCTCTTTTCAAACCTTCCATTAAACCTTAGGTAAAAATTTTACCTATATTCTTTATCATGTTCATACAACTTAGTATGAGCTTAGTATATGTTTTTTAGACTCATATGAGTTAAAGAAACAACAATATGTTCATGTTTTGTTTTTATTCATGTTCCTATTTTACATTATGTTGTTGTTATTATTGTTATTATTATTTTTGCTCTAATCTAGCTTATATAGTATTATGTATATATATTTATTTAGAGCATATAAGCTATTTGTTATTTATTTATTTTCATGTCTTGCAATTTATTTATTTACTTGTTTTATGCAATTTATTAAGACTAGTCTTTCTAGTCTTAGACTTACCAATATCAAGTCAAAACAATTTTCTTTCTTTGCTTTCTTTCTTTTAGGACTAGTCTATTCTTAGTCCCGGGTTGCCTTGATGAAGCTAATGCTCCCAATACATGATCAAATACCTTGATGAAGATAAGGTTTCCCAATACTTGACTATTTTATTATGTTTATTTACAAGTATTTCTTTCTATCTTATTATGTATTATCTTTACTTTTACATTACTACATAATCATATTCATGCATGATTATAATGTTGTTGTCTTAAGTAAAAATAAAAATAGGTTCTTTCTTAAACAAGGAAAAGTAAACTAGATTTTTCAATAAAAAGTTTAAATATTGTTTTTAATAAATTCTTTTCAAAAGCTTAAGTAAGTTAATCATAAGTTTTAAAATATTAGTGCCCAAGATTTCTTTAAATAAAAAGAACTCATTTCTTTTATAAATCAAAACTAAATACTCCATAAAGATAGAATTTTTAGCATTGAACTTAAGATTTTAACTCAACCATATCTTTTATAAGACTTAAATAGGTTCATTATAGACTTTGAAAATCACATACTAAAAAGGTTTCTTCAAAACTTAAATTTTATATTGTTATTCTCTTTTCAAAAATTAAAATGAATTTTTGCTAAGTTCTAATGTTGACAATTCTTTATTAAGAAAGCTTTTCTTATAAACTTGTCTAAAAGAATTATTCTACCACTTGACAAATATTAAGAATAAAACAAGTTTTTCAAATCAAGATAAAATCAACTCACTATTTTGGAAACCAACTTAGAAAAATAAAAATTTGCCAAGAAAGTAAAGTTTTAAAGGTTTGCATATTCTCTAAAGAAGAAAAAGGATATAAAAATAAGAGGGAAACATACATTTAACACAACTTCAAATATTTGACCACACCAAAAACTTAAGGAATATTTTGAAAAGCTTATTTTCAATCCATAGAAATAAGTTAGTAGATAACTTAAAGAACCAAATTTTTGAAAATGAATTTACCTTTGAAAAGTGAGAAAATGAAATTATAATAGGAAAACAATTTACTCATAAACTCAAATATATTTTTGTTTTCCTTCTAACAATTCAAAAAGGAGAAATTATCAAAAGTTTTATCTTTTAAAACCATCAAAGACAAATTATTTATGAAATATCAATATTGAGATAACACTACAAAAATCATGTATACAATATGAGTGCTTATATATGTTCAAAGGATTTTTCAACTATATATATATTCATATATTTTGCTTAAGGATTTTTGAGTAAAGTGAAGTTTAGAAAAATCACATTTTGTGAACTAAATTTGTAAGTATTTTGTACCGTAGTATTTTCCAACCCAAATGGCTTTTTATGACAAAAATAACCTTAGAAATGGATAGATCTTTTCGAGTAGGTAGAAAACGGTATCTTATTTGCGCAATTCCGAGTTAAAATGACCAAATTATGGTCATTTTAACTCGGAATTACCTTCTATACGAATTTTAACGATCTTATGACATAAGTTTCGATAAGTACCATAGAATCAACAAGAAATACTCATTATAGGTATTCTTCTTGATTAGTGATCGAGGAGGAGTATTCATACCCGGAGTGATTGTTTTGATTAGTGGATTTACCGATCGACTCATCCGTAAGAAAGATAGATCATCATGGCCAAGTGAGTTTATTCCCTACCTTTTTCGTACTTGATTATGCTTATAGCTAGAGGCACTAGAAGTAGGAAAATATGAAAATGAATTATGTATGATAATATTGGTTGAAAGAATGCTAAGCATACCGAGGCATGAATTGTTGTTAATTAACTTATATTGTACAATTATACTATTGGAGTGTGTGCAAATTCTGTGATCACTTTAAATTACTCTAATTATATACTATGAGTTATATTAATTGATTCATGCATATCACGTAGTTAGTTTCATTGCATGAGGTGCTATACTCGATGGGACAAGAGTATAGTAGCCGGGTTTGCAGGAGCCATAAATCTGTGAGATGGGCGATTAGGAGCCTGAAAGAACTATTTTGTGATGGGCGAATAGAAGCCTGAAATAAACTACATGAGTTAGATTTTAAAGATGGGTTTTAAAGAGCCTGTAACACCTAACCCTGAATGGAGGGGTGAATCCATTCAAACATATGATTTCCAGTAGATCATATATATTGCTTGATCACTTGCTTGATCACTTGCTTGATGCATTCATATGCTTGTTTAATAACTTGACTGAAATCATTTATACAAGTACGTTGATTTAGGAATATTCTCACTAAGCTAATTATGCTTATACTCTGATAGAACTTTGTTGTATCAGGACCAATATCTTTCATGCCCGAGGACTACATATACCCGACTGGGATTATGTTTTGAGGAGCTTCTGGAAATCTTTTGAAGAACTTAGGTTAATTATCCTTAATATCTTTTGGTGTTAATATTATTTTGTTGTGAGAAAGATTAAGTTGATATTATAATTGTTTGGAGAATTACAAGAGAAAACCCCTAAGATGATGTAAGGATTATATTCTCTTAATGATAAACTGGATGATTATTTAGATTCTTATATGTTGTATTTACTATCTCGAACTATACATCCCACCGATGTCTCCTATTGTTGTGATAGATGCCTTACATATGGTGTTGAAAACTTTCGCATGACTTCGAAAAGTCATTCTTAAATTTAATACCGTATGTGGCGGACTGCCACGTTTAGGGTATCTTTGGAGCGTGACACCTATCATGTGCTATGTTTATTGTATAGCAATTAGTTCGTCATGTACGATTCCCCCTTACATAAAGCATCCAACTGTATTATGATTCACCGTTTGTTTTGAGGAAAAAATATTTGTTAAAGTAATATATTTTTAAATATTTAATTAATTTTATAAAAATAATTTTTTTTATTTACAGTTTTAAGGTAATTCATATACTTTAAGTATAAAAAATTACATATATTATAAGAAATAAATCTACTTAAAAGAAAAATATTAAAAAAATTAAAAATAAATATTTTTATAGTAATGATTGGTAGACGGATTTGTAAATCGATGAAAAAATGACTTACACATTTATATTCCGTAACGTCACGTTACTATATATAATTAATAAGAGTGGAATAAAATCACAATTCATCTTCTCAAAAGCATAATCGAATTCCCCTTTCAAAATCGGAATTGTTAATTCTAAAGAATCGCGATTCCGACTTCAAAAATGTTAAATGCTTCTAAACACTGGAAAAGGGAATAGAAGTCGAAATCGTCATTCCATTCCTGTCCATTCTTGCGGACCAAACGTGCCGTAAGTCTTTTAAAAAAATAAGCTATGAAAAGTCTATGTTTTCGAAAACAAAGGAAAATGTTTTCCTATTTTTTCTTAAACAAACACAGAAAAATGAAAAGATATTTTCCTAGAAAACATTTTCATTGAAACAAACAGGTCTAAATCTACTCAGAGTTGATATTTGCTGCTTTGACAAACAAGTTTCTTGACCACCCGAGTACAGTATACGCCCACCCCATCCATCGAAAAGAGACACACTAAAATCAAGCTTTAATGATACCTCAAACCTATCGCAAAGCCTCAAGATGATGGATTCCATATCTGACACCTTGTTGATGCTGCACAAAGGTAAACAACAAGTTAATATATTAAAATAATAGCAGCTAGAAGAAGACGATCCACCCCTTAAACCACAAATGGTAAAAGGATGCCAGCATCATATGAGCAAAGCTCTCAAAAATGACTTTAGATAAGCCAAAGGTTCAATAGTCAAACTTCAGATTAAAAAGAGAGGGAAGTACACAATAGCTATGAAATAAATAAATAAAAACCAATGATTTTGGCTAATGAAATTTCAATATGAAGAGTTGGCGACGAATGAAGACTAGATTTGGTAGCCAAAGAAGAAATGAAAGTAAGAAAGAGCATCAAACAAAGATAAACCTTGCATTTTCTTTTGATTTAGGTTAGTTGAATCCTTTCTAGTTTCTACCAAGTGTCTTCCCTTTTAATGTTCACTTATGAGAAAAACTATTATGATTGTTGTCACTTAGTTTAGAAATATTATAAAATTGGTTAAAGAGTTATGGACTTAGTAAAAGTAGTTAAAGAGATTATTAATAGTTACAATCGGTTACAATTAGTTAAAAGATTGACAATTATAAGAAACAATATAAATAGCATCTCGTAAGAAGTTTTTCTTTTGAAGTTCTCTCTGGAAGTCTGTCTTTGACTTGACTGTCTTTGACTTAGACTAGGATGATTTCAAGATTTTCATTGTTTCTAGATTGAGCTGAGAGAGCCTATTGAAAATTAAGATGGCCATAATTAAAGGCAAACATAGATGACTCTATATAAAAATACAAACCCAGTTTTTGTGAAGGACCAAAGCAATTTCACCATATCAAGGAAACTGGAAATACTATATCCGGATGCTATCAGCACCTTTTATGGACTCCAAAGCTATCTTCCATCATTAAAATAATGCAACATTTTCAAATAAAGAAATTGATAATATCCTTCCAACAAACATATGTATAAACAATAATTCACATCACATTATGTAATTCATATATGGTACATTCACTTTTTATTTAGACTGATGTGATTGTTAAGTCTAAATGGAGAATGAAAAGAGTACTTTCACCTGTACATGACATCTCCGCTAAGCATCTTCTTCTCGCAAATCCAATCAGGAACTAACTTCTCAAGCAGTTCAACCTTTTCTTCTACCTCTTCTACAAATTAAAGTAATGACTACTGATCATAATTCAAGGGAAAACAAAGGAAAAGAAAAGAAAAAGAAATGGTACATACTCCTGTCAGTGATTTCAAAGCTGTTCATTATAATTTTATGCACAAGCTCATCTTTTGTAATTGAAGAGTAGCCTACGGTCCAAAATATAGAACAGATATTGGAAACAATATCATACAAGCAAGAAGATTCCTGCTTGCACATTGCTGGTTTCGTGGTACTCAATTTTTCATCCTTAACAAGGGAAATGATTTCCTGCATCAGTGATAATGGAATACTTAAATCAGTAGCAACACAAAGCAGGTATGATTTAACTCTTAAAACATGCACCAATTACCTGTCATGTTCATAGTAAACTACCATTAGTGTAGCTACAGATGGAAATTTTATCCCTCGCGTTTAATACCAGCAACATTAAAAGTACTTCAGAGTTTATATGCAAAACATCTATGACATCAATTGTGTTGTACATTTCCATTTTTTTTTTGTTTTGCTCACAGGCTGAAAAAAATCCACAAATGCTTGAAAGTTTCTTAGCTAGAATTTGATTTCTAAACATAACTATCAACAGAAGGCTAAATTGAGGATGGGAAAGCATGATGCTAAGGTCAAATATATAACAGAGTTAAATTAGCAGCTTCATTACCGAGTGTACCATCCACTGAGTTCCTATCAGATTTTATATTATTACCAACTGATGAGTTACTGTCAAGTGAACGTCTTTAAGCCTGTAGCACATGATAATGGGAATTTAAGTAGAAAAAACTCACAGCAAACAGACTGTTATTACCAATCTCTTGTTCTAACATTTTCTAACGATATCATATGCTTCAAATGAGAGAAAAGAGTTATAACCTTATTGAGTGCCACAAGGGATGAAAAGTTATCTCCTCTAAAGTTTCCAGGGTCCGCGTGTTCTGAACATGGACATCCAAGCTATTGTCTTTGCATGGGGACTTAGTTGAATTTCATCATCTTCCAAACCAGAAAATTTTAGTGACCTTTTAGCAGGCTTAAAGCTTGATAGAGTGCATGCCTTGTTTGTAGTGCACTTAGAATTTTTTTCACTATTGGCTGATTCTGGTCGTTGAGGTATCATTTGTGCAGGGTTTGAATCGTCAAATTGCCATTGAAAGAGGTAGACTTGACTGCAGGAGTTTGAGTAATGGTAGATGACTTAAAGCAACTATGAAGAGTTTCTTCCTCTTGCTCACAGCTGATATCTGGGCCCCTCACGCCATGAGAATCGGTATCTTTCTCTTGCTCATAGCATATAGTTAGACCCTTCGCACCATCTGATTCAGATAACATCATGTCAACATCTTTACCTGGACTGCTTTTAGTTTCGCCACTGTTTAGATCATAATGTGCATAAGGAGAAGATACAAACTTCCTTAAAAGAGAAAATGCCTTCTTAGAGATTCTGGTCTAGAGGAAGTCAGTTGATGTGGTACAGCAGATTCCCCATTACTATCCTCTTGACTAAGTGCACAGGTACTCCTATTGAAGGGCTCTGGTAAAGTGGCCTCCGGAACGTCACATGCTTGGTACAAGGAAGGGATTATACTTGCTAAGATCATAACTAGAGTTGTAAACGAGTCAATTCGATACAGTACCAAGCTCGAACTCACCTTGAATAAAAAACTCGAACTCGAACGAGCTTCGATTTTTAAATTCAAACTCGACTCAATTTAATACTCAATAAGCTTGAACTCAACTCAATTAAGCTCAATTATTCTTTTAATTATTGATTTAACTATAAAGAGTATTTAATACTCGATAAGTTAGAACTCGACTCGACTCGACTCTAGTAGTATAAATTTTTGGACTGCATGATCCCTGTATTTTGTTCTCAAGTTCCTTTGGTATCCAAGCAATTAGCTATGATATTCTTAATATAAAATTTAAAAGGGTTTTGCGTAGAGGTTGGGTCATATGCAATTTCACTTTATATTTGGATCAATACATTTTCGTATCTGTTAGCTTGTTTTGGCTAGGACTATAAATGAGTTGAGACAACTCGTAAGTTACTCAAGTTCGACTAGGTGAAAACTCGAATTGGACTTGCTTATAATCGAGTTGAGCTCGAGTTTGAGCTTTAAAACACTCGGTTCGGTGAGCTCACGAGCTTAATCGAGTCAAGTCGAGTCGAGTTCTAACTTATCAAGTATTAAATACTCTTTACAGTTAAATCAATATTTAAAAGAATAATTGAGCTTAATTGAGTTGAGTTCAAGCTTATTGAGTATTAAATTGAGTCGAGTTTGAATTTAAAAATCGAAGCTCGTTCGAGTTCGAGTTTTTTATTCAAGGTGAGTTCGAGCTTGGTACTGTATCGAATTGACTCGTTTACAACTCTAGTTATGATCTTAGTAAGTATAAACAATTCAACATGCAATATAATTCGTTGCACCCCTTCCTTGTACCAAGCATGTGACGTTCCGGAGGCCACTTTACCAGAGCCCTTCAATAGGAGTACCTGTGCACTTAGTCAAGAGGATAGTAATGGGGAATCTGCTGTACCGCATCAACTGACTTCCTCTAGACCAGAATCTCTAAGAAGGCATTTTCTCTTTTAAGGAAGTCTGTATCTTCTCCTTATGCACATTATGATCTAAACAGTGGCGAAACTAAAAGCAGTCCAGGTAAAGATGTTGACATGATGTTATATGAATCAGATGGTGCGAAGGGTCTAAATATATGCTATGAGCAAGAGAAAGATACCGATTCTCATGGCGTGAGGGGCCCAGATATCAGCTGTGAGCAAGAGGAAGAAGCTCTTCATAGTTGCTTTAAGTCATCTACCATTACTCAAACTCCTGCAGTCAAGTCTACCTCTTTCAATGGCAATTTGACGATTTAAACCCTGCACAAATGATACCTCAACGACCAGAATCAGCCAATAGTGAAAAAAATTCTAAGTGCACTACAAACAAGGCATGCACTCTATCAAGCTTTAAGCCTACTAAAAGGTCACTAAAATTTTCTGGTTTGGAAGATGATGAAATTCAACTAAGCTCCCCATGCAAAGACAATAGCTTGGATGTCCATGTTCAGAACACGCGGACCCTGGAAACTTTAGAGGAGATAACTTTTCATCCCCTGTGGCACTCAATAAGGTTATAACTCTTTTCTCTCATTTGAAGCATATGATATGGTTGGAAAACGTTAGAACAAGAGATTGGTAATAACAGTCTGTTTGCTGTGAGTTTTTTCTACTTAAATTCCCATTATCATGTGCTACAGGCTTAAAGACGTTCACTTGACAGTAACTCATCAGTTGGTAATAATACAAAATCTGATAGGAACTCAGTGGATGGTACACTCGGTAAT
This sequence comes from Combretum micranthum, assembly GCA_024138025.1. Classification (NCBI taxonomy): domain Eukaryota; kingdom Viridiplantae; phylum Streptophyta; class Magnoliopsida; order Myrtales; family Combretaceae; genus Combretum; species Combretum micranthum. Next base: position 27,395 of record JAMXBD010003663.1, on the reverse strand, counting down.
GAAGCTGCTAATTTAACTCTGTTATATATTTGACCTTAGCATCATGCTTTCCCATCCTCAATTTAGCCTTCTGTTGATAGTTATGTTTAGAAATCAAATTCTAGCTAAGAAACTTTCAAGCATTTGTGGATTTTTTTCAGCCTGTGAGCAAAACAAAAAAAAAAAAAAATGGAAATGTACAACACAATTGCTGTCATAGATGTTTTGCATATAAACTCTGAAGTACTTTTAATGTTGCTGGTATTAAACGCGAGGGATAAAATTTCCATCTGTAGCTACACTAATGGTAGTTTACTATGAACATGACAGGTAATTGGTGCATGTTTTAAGAGTTAAATCATACCTGCTTTGTGTTGCTACTGATTTAAGTATTCCATTATCACTGATGCAGGAAATCATTTCCCTTGTTAAGGATGAAAAATTGAGTACCACGAAACCAGCAATGTGCAAGCAGGAATCTTCTTGCTTGTATGATATTGTTTCCAATATCTGTTCTATATTTTGGACCGTAGGCTACTCTTCAATTACAAAAGATGAGCTTGTGCATAAAATTATAATGAACAGCTTTGAAATCACTGATAGGAGTATGTACCATTTCTTTTTCTTTTCTTTTCCTTTGTTTCTCCCTTGAATTAGGATCAGTAGTCATTACTTTAATTTGTAGAAGAGGTAGAAGAAAGGTTGAACTGCTTGAGAAGTTAGTTCCTGATTGGATTTGCGAGAAGAAGATGCTTAGCGGAGATGTCATGTACAGGTGAAAGTACTCTTTTCATTCTCCATTTAGACTTAACAATCACATCAGTCTAAATAAAAAGTGAATGTACCATATATGAATTACATAATGTGATGTAAAATTATTGTTTATACATATGTTTGTTGGAAGGAGCATATTATCAATTTCTTTATTTGAAAATGTTGCATTATTTTAATGATGGAAGATAGCTTTGGAGTCCATAAAAGGTGCTGATAGCATCCGAATATAGTATTTCCAGTTTCCTTGATATGGTGAAATTGCTTTGGTCCTTCACAGAAACTGGGTTTGTACCTTTACATAGAGTCATCTATGTTTGCCTTTAATTATGGTCATCTTAATTTTTAATAGGCTCGCTCAGCTCAATCTAGAAACAATGAAAATCTTGAAATCGTCCTAGTCTAAGTCAAAGACAGACTTCCAGAGAGAACTTTAAAAGAAAAACTTCTTACGAGATGCTATTTGTTTCTTATAATTGTTAATCTTTTAACTAATTGTAACCGATTGTAACTATTAATAATCTCTCTAACTACTTTTACTAAGTCCATAACTCTTAACTAATTTTATAATATTTCTAAACTAAGTGACAACAATCATAATAGTTTTTCTCATAAGTGAACATTAAAAGGGAAGACACTTGGTAGAAACTAGAAAGGATTCAACTAACCTAAATCAAAAGAAAATGCAAGGCTTATCTTTGTTTGATGCTCTTTCTTACTTTCATTTCTTCCTTGGCTGCCAAATCTAGTCTTCATCCGTCGCCAGCTCTTCATATTGAAATTTCATTAGCCAAAATCATTGGTTTTTATTTATTTATTTCATAGCTATTGTGTACTTCCCTCTCTTTTTAATCTGAAGTTTGACTATTGAACCTTTGGTTCATCTAAACTCATTTTTCAGAGCTTTGCTCATATGATGCTGGCATCCTTTTACCACTTGTGGCTTAAGGGGTGCGGATCGTCTTCTTCTAGCTGCTATTATTTTAATATATTAACTTGTTGCTTACTTTTGTGTAGCATCAATAAGGTGTCAGATATGGAATCCATCATCTTGAGGCTTTGCGATTGGTTGAGGTATCATTAAAGCTTGATTTTAGTGTGTCTCTTTTCGATGGATGGGTGGGCGTATACTGTACTCAGTGGTCAAGAAACTTGTTTGTCAAAGTAGCAAATATCAACTCGGAGTAGATTTAGACCCATTTTTTCCATGGAAATGTTTTTTAGGAAAATATCTTTTCATTTTTCTATGTTTGTTTAAGAAAAAATAGGAAAACATTTTCCTTTGTTTTCGAAAACATAGACTTTTCATAGCTTTTTTTTAAAAGACTTATGGAACGTTTGGTCCGCAAGAATGGACCGAAATGGAATGACGATTTCGACTTCTATTCCCTTTTCCAGTGTTTAGAAGCATTTAACATTTTTTGAAGTTGGAATCGCGATTCTTTAGAATTAACAATTCCTGTTTTGAAAGGGAATTCAATTCTGCCTTTGAGAAGATGGAATTGTGATTCCATGCGACCCTTATTAATTATATATAGTAACGTGACGTTATGGAATATAAATGTGTAAGTCATTTTTTCATCGATTTATAAATCTATCTACCAATCATTACTATAAAAATATTTATTATTAATTTTTTAAATATTTTTCTTTTAAGTAGATTTATTTCTTATAATATATATAATTTTTTATACTTAAAGTATATGAATTACCTTAAAACTGTAAATAAAAAAATTATTTTTATAAAATTAATTAAATATTTAAAAATATTACTTTAACAAATATTTTTCCCCAAAATAAACGGTGAATCATAATACAGTTGGATGCTTTATGCAAGGGGGAATCGTACATGACGAACTAATTGCTTTGCAATAAACATAGCACATGATAGGTGTCACGCTCCAAAGGGTACCCTAAACGTGGCAATCCGCAACATACGGTATTAAAATTTAAGAATGACTTTTCGAAGTCATGCGAAAATTTTGAACACCATATGTAAGGCGCCTATCACAACAATAGGAGACACCGGTGGGATGTATAGTTCGAGATAGTAAATACAACATACAAGAATCTGAATAATCATCCAGTTTATCATTAAGAGAATATAATCCTTACATCATCTTAGAGGTTTTCTCTTATAATTCTCCAAACAATTATAATATCAACTTAATCTTTCTCACAACAAAATAATATTAACACCAAAAGACATTAAAGGATAATTAACCTATGTTCTTCAAAAGATTTTCAGAAGCTCCTCAAAACATAATCCCACTCAGGTATATGTAGGCCTCGGGCATGAAAGATATTAGTCCTGATACAACAAAGTTCTATGGGAGTATAAGCATAACTAGCTTAGTGAGAATATTCCTGAATCAACGTACTTGTATAAATGATTTCAGTCAAGTTATTAAACAAGCATATGAATGCATCAAGCAAGTGATCAAGCAATACAGATGATCTATCGGAAATCATATGTTTGAATGGATTCCCCCCCCCCCCCCCCCCCATTCAGGGTTAGGTGTTCCAGGCTCTTTAAAACCCATCTTTAAAATCCAACTCATGTAGTTTATTTCAAGCTCCTACTCATCCATCATAAAATAGTTCTTTCAGGCTCCTAATCGCCCATCTCACAGATTTATGGCTCATGCAAACCCGTCTACTATACTCTTGTCCCATCGAGTATAGCAGCTCATGCAATGAAACTAACTACGTGATATGCATGAATCAATTAATATAACTTATAGTATATAATTAGAGTAATTTAAAAGTGATCACAGAATTTGCACACACTCCATAGTATAATTGTACAATATAAGTTAATTAACAACAATTCATGCCTCGGTATGCTTAGCATTCTTTCAACCAATATTATCATACATAATTCATTTTCATATTTTCCAACTTCTAGTGCCTCTAGCTACAAGCATAATCAAGTACGAAAAAGGGAGGGAATAAACTCACTTGGCCATGATGATCTATCTTTCTTACGGATGAGTCGATCGGTAAATCCACTAATCAAAACAATCCTCCGGGTATGAATACTCCTCCTCGGGATCACCTAATCAAGAAGAATACCCATAATGAGTATTTCTTATTGATTCTATGGTACTTATCGAAACTTATGTCATAAGATCGTTAAAATTCGTATAGAAAGGTAATTCCGACCTAAAATGACCATAATTTGGTCATTTTAACTCGGAATTGCGCAAATAAGATACCGTTTTCTACCTACTCGAAAAGATCTATCCATTTCTAAGGTTATTATTGTCATAAAAAGCCATTTGGGTTGGAAAATACTATGGTACAAATACTTACAAATTTATAATTCACAAAATATGATTTTTCTAAACTTTACTTTACTCAAAAATCCTTAAGCAAAATATATGAATATATATATAGTTGAAAAATCCTTTGAACATATATAAGCACTCATATTGTATGCATGATTTTTGTAGTGTTGTCTCAATATTGATATTTCATAAATAATTTGTCTTTGATGGTTTTAAAAGATAAAACTTTTGAGAATTTCTCCTTTTTGAATTGTTAGAAGGAAAACAAAAATATATTTGAGTTTATGAGTAAATGTTTTCCTATTATAATTTCATTTTCTCACTTTTCAAAGATAAATTCGTTTTCAAAAATTTGGTTCTTTAAGTTATCTACTAACTTTATTTCTATGGATTGAAAATAAGCTTTTCAAAATATTCCTTAAGTTTTTGTGTAGTCAAATATTTGAAGTTGTGTTAAATGTATGTTTCCCTCTTATTTTTATATCCTTTTTCTTCTTTAGACAATATGCGTACCTTTAAAACTTTACTTTATGGCAAATTTTATTTTTCTAAGTTGGTTTCCAAAATAGTGAGTTGATTTTATCTTGATTTGAAAAACTTGTTTTATTCTTAATATTTGTCAAGTGGTAGAATAATTCCTTTAGACAAGTTTATAAGAAAAGCTTTCTTAATAAAGAATTGTCAACATTAGAACTTAGCAAAAATTCATTTTAATTTTTGAAAAGAGAATAACAATATAAAATTTAAGTTTTGAAGAAACCTTTTTAGTATGTGATTTTCAAAGTCTATAATGAACCTATTTAAGTCTTATAAAAGATATGGTTGAGTTAAAATCTTAAGTTCAATGCTAAAAATTCTATCTTTATGGAATATTTAGTTTTGATTTATAAAAGAAATGAGTTCTTTTTATTTAAAGAAATCTTGGGCACTAATATTTTAAAACTTATGATTAACTTACTTAAGCTTTTGAAAAGAATTTATTAAAAACAATATTTAAACTTTTTATTGAAAAATCTAGTTTACTTTTCCTTGTTTAAGAAAGAACCTATTTTTATTTTTACTTAAGACAACAACATTATAATCATGCATGAATATGATTGTGTAGTAATGTAAAAGTAAAGATAGTACATAATAAGATAGAAAGAAATACTTGTAAATAAACATAATAAAATAGTCAAGTATTGGGAAACCTTAGCTTCATCAAGGTATTTCGATCATGTATTGGGAGCATTAGCTTCATCAAGACAACTCGGGACTAAGAATAGACTAGTCCCAAAAGAAAGCGAAGAAAGAAAATTGTTTTGACTTGATATTGATAAGTCTAAGACTAGAAAGACTAGTCTTAATAAATTGCATAAAACAAGTAAATAAATAAATTGCAAGACATGAAAATAAATAAATAACAAATGAGCTTATATGCTCTAAATAAATATATATATACATAATACTATATAAGTTAGATTAGAGCAAAAATAATAATAACAATAATAACAACAACATAATGTAAAATAGGAACATGAACAAAAACAAAACATGAACATATTGTTGTTTCTTTAACTCATATGAGTCTAAGAAACATACACTAAGCTCATGCTAAGTTGTATGAACATGATAAAGAATGTAGGTAAAATTTTTACCTAAGGTTTAATGGAAGGTTTGAAAAGAGATGAATGGGTTTTGTGTTTGTTATTTTCTTCTTGAAGTGTAGTGAATGGTAGAGAGTATTTTGAGAGAGATTTGTTGGAGAGAGGTTTTGAAAGGGAATTTTGGTAGAGTTTTGTTATGTAAAATGGATGTGTGAAAGAATGAAGGAGGAATGGGGTATTTATAGAATTTTTGGAGTGAATTTTCGATGTAATAAAATAAATTGAAAAGAAAATGATATAGAGAAAGAGAGAGGAAGGGCCGACGCATGTAATAGAGAGAGAGAGAGAGAGAGATTTTTGTTTGTTTTATGATTTTTTATAAAGAAAAGAAATAATGTGTAAGGTTTGATGTGAATAAAGTTGTATTGGAAATGTAGATAGTAAGAAATGGGTATGTAGGTACTAAGAAATAAATATGTAAGTACAAAGACATAAGTGTAAGAAAAAGTAGAGATAGTGAAATAGTAACGAATAGTACTATGAATAGTAGACTAGACATATAACATACCGGTAGTAATAAAAATACGCGTAAACGAGCTATATCTGTTATTTTTAGTTACCGAAAAATTCTAAAACTGATATTTTTGAAATCCTTGTTTAATTACGAGTCTTTTGGTGTTATTGGAATATTTTTATTATTTCGACCTCTGGGACATGCTTTTCGAGAACCGATCCGGTTTGAGTTCGAAGGACACTCGAAATTCACGAATATGATATTTTTATGTTACCCTATATTATTATGAACTATTTTAAGCCATTAACTTAATTTCGTTTTCTAGAGTTTGAGAACGCAGGATTGCCGGAGTAGAAATTGTTTGATTGTCTTGATCTTTGTTGACTTTTAACACTTCGGTTTGACTAGGGTTATGATTTAATCCAATTTTACCCTAGAAATTGAGGGGTTTATATCAGGGATCAGATAGGTGGATCTTTTCATGTTCGGGTTTTTTTTTTTAATCGAACGATTATTAAACTTTCTATTTTTGTTTTTGAAAATTCCTTTATGAAATTCCCATGATTGAAATTGTTTAAGGTTCGATTTCAACTTAGGTCAGACTTTAGGATTTCGATTCAGTATTCCAAAACCATTCTCGAAAAATTCGGGAGCTTACAATGGGACATTTATTTAAAGGTTGTTAAAAAAAAAGAAAGAAGAAAAATTTCATCTTCTAGTTTTTTTCCCCTCTAAGCCATATCAATATTGTAATATGCATTTATTTTTATTTACACCTTTAACAGGCATGCGACGCTTGCTGAAGGATCATATTATTTGTAAATTCCTTATTAATTATGCACTTCCAAGCCCACCCACCTCTTGTTAGGTCTGCTTTTGTTCGGTATGCAAATGAAAGGCCGTCTTTCAGTTTCATTTAAGATAGATAACTGAAATCTTGAAAACAGGAAATATCCTGCCATTCAGTTATTATATAAATAGGCTTCCTCTCTTATTAGTTAGGACATAAAAAAATTGAAAACGAAAAAACACAACCACACACTCTCTCAATTACTTAGAATTACTTCCTTACTCCCAGCATTACTCTGTACTACTTCCCTATACTACTTCTTCCATAATCAATAAAGATCAAAGGATTTTGTAAGATACAGTCTCAAACTCTTTGTTTATTTTCTTTTCAGATTTCTTAAGTACCTTTTGAGACCAAGCGAAAGGGAGAAGTGTTGTGTTCATTTGCATATTATACCCTACTCTCTTATTATATTCGATCTTGCTTGTTATATTCGATCCTCTTATTGGTATCAGAGCCAGACTAGAATTTCTGTTACAAGACCTACAGTACCTAGTCGTTATTATGTCCGTTTGTTGCCGTGGTTAGGCGTTGTTAGGACATCCTCTGACTTGATGGTTAATGGTTGTTTAAGTATTATTTGAAGCTTAGACTGATAGAAAAACTGATTTTAACTTATAACAAGACTAAGGAGAGAATGATAAGAAGATGAATAGTGTTTATAATTAGTATAGTAAGCAAATAGTAACACACACCAAATATCGAGTAGCACTTAACAACATAAGACAAACGCCTTTTCATATATCTTTGCTTACACTTAATGAATAGAAACAGAATAACAGGGAGAATAATACCAGACAACAATAGAAGTCAGTTACCTTTGTAGAAATACCTCCTACCTTTACTTAATTACATAACTGCAAAAAGATCCTTAGTTAGCTCCTTATCTTATTACAAAAATACTACTAATACTTGGATCACAACATTTACTAGTCATAAAAATAGAGTAAGCTGCCATAGAACTTTACTGGTAAATAGCATAAGTAATAATACTGAAGATACAACAGAGTTAAGGTTAGACAATACTTTGTCGAGTGATATAGTAACTAGATACAGACAAGTAGAAAAAAAGTTTAGGAAATTTAGTAAACAATAGTATAGAACTAGAAAATAGACTCAGTAGTATAATACAAAATTTAGAAGTATTAAAAGATAATATAAAAGACATAGTTACTGCTTATCAAATTAGGAGATGACAAAGACATGGAAAGAGTAATAGATGCTTTAAGTGAACTAGCACCATAATTGACTAGAATTTCTGAAGTTACAAAAGCTATACAAGACTTAAAAGATAGAATAAGACACCAACTAGAAGGATTAGAAGATTATATTAGAGAACAAAGACCATAAAACTTAGCTATAGACTGCTTCATCTGTATAGATAAACTTTTTAGGTTGGTTTTGGTAAGTTTACAGTTTTACTTAACAACTTTACGATTAAGATCACCAGGAAGTTTAGGACGCACTTTACAAAGAGTTACAGAAGTTTGGCCTAACAAAGATGTCCCAGATACAAAGGTAGAATACTTAATTAGTTTTTTAAAAGAAGAATGGTTAGATGGTCAAAGAGAAAGTCTTAGTAATCTTTAAATTTGTTTTTAAATGTTTTATAGGAAACAAAGATATTAGTCTAGAAACAGAGTTAGATACATGAACAGAAATTACTCTTGCTGATTGGATTACAGATACACAAATAGATACTGATTGGTATTTGGACACAAACTAAAATAGGTGAATTTAAAAAATTAGAATGGTTAGATTTAGAAATAGAAAAATAATTAGGCATCCAGATTTTAGACATTGTTGTTATTTTTAGAATTACAGACATCAAATCCATGGAGAAAGTGAACAATTGAATACTATTATAGATCTTCTAATAAGTTTAGGAATAGCCTTAGAAGAAAGACATGTTAGCATACATAGTCAAATAAGACCTGTAATAGAACAAATAAGAAAAACAAATATCGAGTTACAACAAACTTTAGATAATATTAAATATATTGTTACACCCTTACAGAAAAAATTACATGAACATAGGACCATACAAGATTCACTTAAATAAAAAGAAGAAACAAAAAAGAAAAAAGAAGAGGTTTTACAGAAATTAGAAAACATTAGATACTTAATACAGGGAAAATAAATTGGCGTCACATCCTAGGTATCTTTAGGCATTAAGAGTATCATCCGTCTTTCAGGAAGAAGCCACAGGATTTTCCAATTACAAACTCCCTACAGAACCAGAGAAGTTTCTATTAAGACAAAATAATACTATTATAGCTTTACTAATAGGAATAGAAGATAGTATAAAAAATTTGGGTAATTTTATAGAAGGTTGGAATAAACATATTACAGAGGAAGTACAAAGACTGGAAACAAAAATAAATACAGTTGAGTCACATTTATAGGATAATATAAAAACAATACAGGATAAATTTGTAGAATTAAAAAAGATAAGAGAAGAAGTCAAACAATTAAAAGAATTACAGAAAGACAAAACTATAGACAAAGAATTACACAAAGAAGAATTAGAGGAAATATTTATAGGAATTAAGAATATAAAATTACAGGATAAAAAATCTGAATATGGTTGTGTAGATGGAACAGATATTTGGGAAAGTATTTACAGAAAAACTATTTAAAGCCTTACAGGTATTTAAAAAAGATCAAGGAAGAATTACAAAAGAGAAAATAGGACTGGACAAAGGAATCATAAAAATACTGTCTAGGAAGAAGGAAGATAATGCAGTTTTACATCAACTAGAAGAAATAGTTGATATTGATAAAGATCTAGACCTTTATAACACAAAAAGCTTGAGGTTACTAGAACCAAGGATTTTATATAAAACTGGAAAATTGAGTTTTGGGTGTCACGCCCCAACGGGTACTCTAAACGTGACAGTCCGCCACACTCAATATTAAAGCTTAAGTATGACTACCTTAGCTATTCCCAAAAGCTTTTATATTAAGTGTAAGGCGTACTTTTACAACTTTAGAGGACCATATATGGAATTATGAAGCTTAAGAAGATATAAATAACACATTAAGAAAAGAGGATTCATAATAATCATTCACTTATAACAATGATCCTTACAAATTTAGGGATACTTCCCGTGATTCCTAATCTATTACAAGAATATTTGTACTTTGTCTCTAATATTAAACTTCAACTTAGAATTCTTTTATCTAAAAGAAATTACCTGCCCGTAGGATCCTCGTGGCCTTAACCATAAGTAAGGAAACTGCAAAAGATATCTATTGGGGTATAAGCTAATAGGCCTAGTGAGAACTATTTCCACAAATAACTTCTTGTAATAAGATTTCAAACAAGTTATTTAAACAATCAAATGTAATGGAACATACACGTGGGCAAACAAGCATATAGTTTTCCGGGAACTATATGTTGAATGGATTTGCGCCCTCCATCTGGGGTTTGGTGATACTTAACCTCAAAACAAGTAGTTTTAGTTAAAAAGTTTTATGCTCACAAGCACTCATCGTCAAGTATTCCGAATCTACTTGATTTGACCTTGCCTTCGGATCTTCCGCCAAGCATTTCCCTTAAGCCGCCAAGCAATCGCTTTCGGATCTTCCGCCAAGTGTTGCTTTCGACATGAGCTTACTATCCTTCTCACCCAAGGATAGTAACCCAAAATGCAATGTGACTCACTTCGTGGTATGCATGAATCCATTTATTTATAATGTCATAGCATAATTATTATTGAATTTTTAAGGCGATCAAAGAATTGCATACAAATCAAAGGTTATACTAAAATAAGCATTTAAAACAATTCTGGCTCCGATATTCTTAGGATTCTTTCAGAGAATTATTTTACATACATATCGGTTTATCTTTTCCTAATTCTAATGCAACTAATTTACAAGCACAACAAGTATAACATTTAATGGAAATAAACTCACGATGCCATGTCGACTATTCCTCTATGTGGATGAGTCGTTCACACACTCCACATAGTCGTAATAATCTTCGGGATAAAGGAATCCTTCCTCCGGGTCACCTAGCCAAAGAAAATACCCACAATGAGTTTTCCTTGATGATTTTCTTGAATTTTGACAAAACAATGTCAAAAGAACATTAAAGTTCGTATAAAGGAATGTTCCAACTTAAAATGGCCATAACTTAGTCATTTTAACTCGGAATCGCACATACAATATACCGATTTCTACTTATTCGAAAAAATCTATCCATTTCTAAGACTATTTTTGTCAAACTACATCATTTAGGCCTTGAAATACTGGCGACAAAGTTCACCACGAATTTTCCAACATAAAACAACTTTGGTTCAAGAAATCAAAATTTGTTTGATAAATACTTAGTTATCTATATAGTTGAAAAATTCCTTTTTATAACTATATAACTCATATTTAAGCATGCTCAAGTGTTTTGTTGTCCAATTATCTTTCTTGAGTAAAACAATGTCGGTTTGAAGTTTTTAGAAAAATATAGTTTTCAAAAATTATTTTTGTAAATTTCTTGAAATGAATATCTTGTTTCCTTTGTTTTCTAAAAATGCTTTATGTTGGTTTCATTATTTTTCCCAAGTAAAATTAAATTTTTCTATTTTCTAAGTTTTCTATACTAATACTATTTTGGAGTTTTTAGAAAATACACTATTCTTCCTATTTATTTTTCTTGTACAAATTCCTTTGTCTATTTGTTTGCAAAAATCTTTACTTGAAAATTTCTCATTCTTTTCTCATGCCTTATGTTTTTCATAGAAATCATCCATTCATAAAAGTTTATTTTCTTGATAAAATAAAGTGAAACAATATGTGACTTAAGAACTTTTTATAGTAAAGTAGTTTCTAAAATCTTAATAGTTTCTTCTTGTAACTTGAAAAGAGATAACTTTATTTTTGTTTTTCAAACCATAGATTTCCTTCTTTACATAAACTTATTTCTAATGTGTTAAAATCTTCTTTTTGTCAATTTATTTTTAGAACTTGAAACTTTAGACAACAATTTAAATGAACATGATTTATGAGAATAAAAGTAAACAAAAATAACATAAATAATAAAGTCAAGTATTGGAGTCTTAGCTTTCTCAAGGCTCCCGGGACTAAGAAGTAGACTAGTCCCAAAATAAAATAAAATGAAAGAAAGAAAACTTGTTTTGACTTGATGAGGACAAGTCTAAGACTAGAGACTAGTCTTAATTTAACAAGGAATAAATAAATAAATTACTTTGCATGAAATAAATAAATTGCAAATAAGCTTATATGCTCTAAAGAATATGTGTGTATATATATATAGATAATAATATTTAGATATAGTAGCAATAATATGAACAAAAATAATAACATGAACATAAATAGATTTTTCATGAACAAGAACAATACATGAACATAAAGTAGCTTCCATAACTTGTAGTCTTTGAAACTCACACTATGGTCATGTAAAGTTATATGACATGAAGAAAAAGAAAATAGAAGTGGTTACCTAAAAACTTTGGTAGTAGTATGTGGTTATGGGTTTTTATTGTAGGTAGAAGTTGTTGTGGAATTATTTTGAGAGAGTTTTGGGATGGTATTTTGAGAGAGTTTTAAGAGGGAATTTGAGAGAGTTTTGGTAAGAATTTGTGGGTAGTGAATGTGTGAAAGAAGTGAAAGGAGGGGGGTATTTATAGGAAATTGAGGAGGATTTTTGTATGATTAAAATAAAAGAAATAAAACAAATTGAGGGAGAGAGGAGGGGAGGGGGCACCGGCCATGTGAGATGAGAGGGGAGAGAGATTTTATTTTTTTGATTTTTGCTAAATAAAAGATGTAATATGTAAGGTAGATGTGAAATAAAGTTATGGGAAAGGTAAAAAGTAAGAATTATAGGCTATGTAGTGTGTAAGAGTAGGTGTAAGAAAAAGTAGAGAGAAAGAATAGTGTAGAATAGTAATGAATAGTGTAATGTAAAGTAGATATGACTAATAAAGTACTGGTAGTAAGAAAATACACGTATAATAGCTATATCTGTTATTTTTAGCTACCGAAAAATTACGAAACTGATATTTTTAGAAAACTTATATTTTTACGAGTCTAACGGTGCATTCGGAATATTTTTCCTATTCCGGGCTTCTAGACACGTTTTCCGAGAACTGTGTCCGATCGGGTTCAAAGGACACCCGAAATCCGCAAAACTGATGTTTTTATATAACCTATAGCTATTACGAACTATTCTAGCTAATTATTCCAACTTCGTTTTCCAGGGCCAAAGAAAACGGCAATGCCGGACTTAATCGGTTACGGTAAACTAGGGTTTTGTTGACCTTTAGGGTTCCGTTTGACTTCCGGTTTAGGGTTTTATACTAAACCGATTCCAAAATTTGGGGGTTTATAGCCTACCCCCTTAAAGAAAGTTTTGTCCTCAAAACTTGGAAATTCCTAATTGTGGTTTCAACCAAACTTAATACTTGGGTTACGCTTCATCCGTTTCTCCTCAAGTTACTTGAAAAGGATTCCTCTTAATTGATTTCCTCATTTCTTATCCTCTGAACTCTTCTGGATAAATATCTGTATTGGGTATTCCTCATAAGGAAAGTTCTCCTTCAAAAACATTAACTTTTATCTTCGTAACTCGATTCCCTAACCATTTTTGTTAAATGGGGATTTGTCACATGTCTCCAATATGTTTATATAATAATCTAGACTTTCTTCTTATCTTATCACTTCTCAAAGATCATACGGTAATTATTTCCTACCCTTAAGCGCGCATGATTTCCATTTTGAAACTCCTAGGGTCCTTCTTTCCGATTAGTCTTATTTCTTTCATCTATCTTGTGCCTTTCTCATTTCATGAGACACTCTTGATTGTTCCTCCCAGGTCTTGAGTTGTTCTTCTTGATCGTTTGTTATGTAGTATCAAGGGGTCTCTTTTTCTCCAGAACTCATTATTGCTTCCTCTTCATTGCTCCATTCTCATGTCCTGGTTTGTCATATCTCTGAACTAAACTCTTTGCTTTCATACCATCTTCCTTTATAAAGCTTTGTTAGGTTGTACGTAGAGAGTGTTATATTGACCGACTATGAAATGAACCACCCTTGTCAGTCAATCAGCTTATACTATAATCGTCCTTGCCTTCTTGCTAACAATGTGAGAAATCCAAAATCTTGAGAAGGTTAATTCTGTTTTCATCCCGATAGTATTGATTCTTTGTAGATCTCTCCATCCTTTGGTGTTCTTACTTCCTTATCAATACTTCATTTCTTTTAATGTCCCTTAAACTTCGGCATATCTGAGTTCCTTTTGAATATGTCGTTGGTCCCCATATTATGTAGCGTATTCATGATTTCTTCTTACTGACTTCCTTGTCCTTAGTTATGCTAAATCGTCCCTTAGTTTCCTTCAATACACCTTTCTTCCTATATTTCCTCTTTATCCTTCGTATCTTCTCATCTAAGCTCTTTTATTCTTTTTACGTAGTTGGCTTTAATATCCTATCGATTGTTTCCTCCTTTAAAGTCTTGTTTTGAAACTTCGATGTTCAGCTTCTCAATTCCTTTCATTAACTCCTTATACTTTGAGATTACATTCTTTGATTATCTCTTTTTCTCCTTCAGGCTATACCACAATTTTTGTCAATTGTTCACTTATTCAACAGGGTCTTATATCCTTAGTTCAAAAAGCGTTACTAGAACTTGGGGGTCTGTAAAGAGTTCGAGGGTCATTCCTTCTTGATCTGGTCCTTAGTTGGTAGTATTGCGATCCTTGAGAGAACGAGTTTGCTCCTTGTAATTGGTCAAAGATTTTTACTTCCAAGGAGTGGATATTCACTTTGTTCCTTTCCGAAAGTTAACATATTGGCTTAGGGGTTTATCCTTTTTCTTCTATTATAAGCTGAACAGGCCTATTTCATGGTGGTGTACTTCATTGCATAAGGTCTAGATCTAGAATTTCTTGTTGTTGTTTCTCCGACTTTCTTATAGGTTATTGGTCTAGCTACCAAGTTGATCTTTTTTTTTTTAATGTAATCTGAATCCAAAATTCTTCTTAAAACTTCTATTGAAATTCGTGAATGTCTCCAAAGGTTGGTTTCCATTTCATTCCTTTTGTATTATTGAGATTGTCATTCATTCTCCTTTATCAACTCGAAAGAATATGTCTCTTCTTTCTTGTGATAGCAAGTCCTTTACCAATATTATCTTTCCATCTTATTGGTTTATAAGTTCTATGTTCTCCTTGTGACCTTTTTATTGGGGTCCTTCTTGGAGATATACATCTTATCCCAAGGATTACTTAACTCCATTATTCCTTAGAGTTGCAGGCGACTTCATGTCCACGTCATTGTTGAATGATCGACCAACACTTCCTTGGGTTTCATCATTCTTTCGTGTGGGGATTTTTAGATCTTAAAACTAGGTTGATTGTTTGTTATCGGTAGTCTTATCCTCTCATCTAACTAGGTTTGACAATAGAATGTGTTGCTTTGGGATCCAAGAGAGCAAAACATTCTGTTTTACTACTGAAAGCCTCTTACGTACTTGGTAGGGAATTATTACTCCTATCCTCTTATTCATCCATATAAAGGAAAAACTTTAAACTTCTGCATTGCTTGAAATAAAGAAACAACAACAACATAAGAGGGTTGGAGGCTTACCGGTTCCCACGTCGCTGTAGCCTATAATGCACTCCAAGGCAGCCAAGTTTCCATCTTCTTTGTCTTTTTCACTTATCCATTGTCCCTCCAAGTTGTAGATTTGAACCCCTGAAGCAATGGATCCTGATCTGCTTTCACTTCGATTTCTACTTCCTTTCTCAATCCTTATGGGAACGACTCCTATAGTAAAGTAGTTTCTAAAATCTTAATAGTTTCTTCTTGTAACTTGAAAAGAGATAACTTTATTTTGTTTTTCAAACCATAGATTTCTTTACATAAACTTATTTCTAATGTGTTAAAATCTTCTTTTTGTCAATTTATTTTAGAACTTGAAACTTTGGACAACAATTTAAATGAACATGATTTATGAGAATAAAAGTAAACAAAAATAACATAAATAATAAAGTCAAATATTGGAGTCTTAGCTTTTTCAAGGCTCTCGGGACTAAGAAGTAGACTAGTCCCAAAATAAAATAAAATGAAAGAAAGAAAACTTGTTTTGACTTGATGAGGACAAGTCTAAGACTAGAGACTAGTCTTAATTTAACAAGGAATAAATAAATAAATTACTTGCGTGAAATAAATAAATTGCAAATAAGCTTATATGCTCTAAAGAATATGTGTTATATATATAGATAATAATATTTAGATATAGTAGCAATAATATGAACAAAAATAATAACATGAACATAAATAGATTTTTCATGAACAAGAACAATACATGAACATATGTAGTTTCCATAACTTGTAGTCTTTGGAAACTCACACTATGGCATGTAAAGTTACATGACATGAAGAAGAAGAAAATAGTATGAAGTGGTTACCTAAAGAAGACTTTGGTAGTAGTATGTGGTTAGGGTTTTGTTATAGTAAAGTTATTGTGGAATTATTTTGAGAGAGTTTTGGGATGGTATTTAGAGTTTTGAGAGGAGAATTTAAGAGAGTTTTGGTAAGAATTTGTGGGTAGTGAATGTGTGAAAGAAGTGAAAGAGGAGGGGGTATTTATAGAAATTAAGGAGGGATTTTTGTATGATTAAAATAAAAGAAAAATAAAACAAATTGAGGAGAGAGGAGGGAGGGGCCGCCATGTGAGATGAGAGGGAGAGAGATTTATTTTTTTGATTTTTGTATAATAAAAGATGTAATATGTAAGGTAGATGTGAAATAAAGTTATGGGAAAGGTAAAAATAAAATTATAGGTTATGTAGTGTGTAAGAGTAGGTGTAAGAAAAAGTAGAGAGAAAAGAATAGCGTAGAATAGTAATGAATAGTGTAATGTAAAGTAGATATGACTAATAAAGTACCGTAGTAAGAAAGTACGCGTATAATAGCTATATTTGTTATTTTTAGCTACCGAAAAATTACGAAACTGATATTTTTGGAAAACTTATATTTTTAAGAGTCTAACGGTGCATTCGGAATATTTTTCCTATTCTGGGCTCTCGGACACGTTTTTCGAGAACTGTGTTCGATCAGGTTCAAAGGATACCCGAAATCCTCAAAACTGATGTTTTATATAACCTATAGCTATTACGAACTATTCTAGCTAATTATTCCAACTTCGTTTTCCAGGACCAAAGAAAACGGCAATGCCGGACTTAATCGGTTATGGTAAACTAGGTGTTGTTGACCTTTAGGTTCCGTTTGACTTCCGTTTAGGGTTTTATGCTAAAACCAATTCCAAAAATTTGGGGGTTTAACATTAGGAATGTAGGATTATTTAAAACATGTAGAGAACAAATAGTTACAGTTACAAAAGAACCAATTAGGATTAAACTTTTTAGTAATGAAGGTTTGCAACAGTTAAAGAAAGAAAATAAGAGTCTATTACATTTAGGAATGATAGTATTAGGAATAAAAGGATTAGTCACGAAAGAAGTAGGAGCAAAAGTCTTAGTAGTCTTATTAGATAATTCGTGGCAAAATAATTTTAAGAAGGCAACCATAGGAATTACTGAGGTATATGAATGCAAATAAAGGAATTTTCTACTGTGCACCAAATTACATTATAGGAATAAACAATGTAAAGAATTTAGAAATAGGATTAGATAGTAAAGGATTTGAAGATCATACAGGAGAAAACTTACTTTTAAATATAGGATTTATAGGAAAAGTTACAGAAGGAAGTAATACTAGATACAAGCTTAATATGGATAGAATAATACAACAAATAGCAAGTTCTAGGATAAAATTTATAAAGCCAACACCAATTAGCACCAGGGATTTGGAAAGAACAGAATGGGATTTATCAAAGATGCTTGAAGATAAAGAAAAAACAATAAGAGTCCTTGAAGAAAGCTTGACTTACAGAAACTTAGATGGAAGTTACAGCATTAGATTTTTAGACTACAAAGATAGAAATGTAAAAGATATAGAAAATGTTAATGAAGAAGAAATAATAGACGAAAAAATGTTGAATGCTAGTGGATCAAATCCTAGATATTGGGGAATTACAAAGAATCCTTGGAGAGGAAGATTTTTTATAAAAAAACTGGGAAAGTGAAGAAGATGCCATAGAACATCTAAGAGAAGATGATTTTCTAGAAGCTAATGAAAAGTATTACTTTTTGGAATACAGACCAGATAAACTAGGAAAAGTTTATGTAAAAGAGGAAATGCTTACTCATCCAGATAATTTACAATTAATAGAAAGATATAGAATTATAGGATTACAGAACTTCGAAGACTATAAAAAAGAACAGAATAGAATATTAAGAGATTTTGAGAAGAAAGGATTGATGAAAATTGAAGAGATACAAGAAGTTACAATTCAAGATACAATCCCAAATACTGAATTACAAGGACCAGAATCATCTACAGATATACCACCTTTGGATTCACAAGAACCACAAACCCTAGAAGAAATTATAAAAGAAGTAGAAGAACTTGAAAATAGTGGAAAATTACAGCAGATCCTAGACTTAATGAAAACTAAACCTTCACCATCAGCACCACCATGCTTCAAAAATAACACCATCATCACCCAGACCACATAGAGGACAAATCTTTTCATAGAGACATGAAAATGTCATGGGACAACTCCCAAGACAACCTTACTCCACTTACAGAGAAACCAGTCAAGATCAAACACTATTAGAAAGAAGATTACCTTTAGAAATACAGCCAAAAGATTTAATAGACCATGGTAGAATACTGAATATACCTGCACATGATCTACAAAGATGGCCTCAAATATTAGGATATTGGGGACATTTAGTTACAAGAGAATGGGAAACTAGCAATATACCAAGAGAAGCTACTGCTATGTATAATTACTTAGAAAAATTTTTAGGAGAAAGCACAAGAGCAATGTGGGAAGAATATAAGAGACGATGGCCAGAAGATTTTACTGCTGATATAGAATTAGGAGCCAACCCTTATAATTTTACAAATAAAGTTACATACTTACTGCTTTCTACTCAGCCTAATATATACCACACCCAAGGAGACCAAATGGATGCAATGAGATTTTTAGAACAATTACATATTAGAAACTGGAAATACATAAAGCCTTACTTAAATGATTTCTTTTATTACTGTAATTTAGCAGGATGTTACTATGAACCAACTATTGCTAATAAAGTACTCATAAAATTACTAGGAGCTTTAGGACAAGAGATATATAAAACTTTTAAGGAAAATGTAGAACCAAAAATAGTCAATACTCCTATACTGAATAACTAAGAACAAGAATACAATATATAATTAGATTCTTAGTTGAAAAATGTACAAATATACAAATTACAAGACAACTAAAAGGAGAATACAGTTGCTGTGAACAAATTTACACACCACAAATATATGGAGAAAAGATTTACGGACCAAAATCAAGGACAAAACCAAGAAAAATTTAGAAGAACAAGAAGAGATAGAGAATCTTACAGACCTAAGAAAACAAAACAGAATTACAAACCCAGAAAGGCATATTACAAAAGGCAGAGTGATGCTAGAATGCCATGTTTAGATGGAGATAGGCATGTTAGGAAATACAATAAAAGAAGGACTTACAAAAATAAATAACTTGTTTTGTGTGCGGAGAAGAAGGACATTTATCCAGAGATTGTTACAAAAGACATAATCTTCATGATAAAAAAGCAATGATTGTAAATTGCTTAGAAGAAGACTTACTGGCTATAGATGATCAAATGAGTGAAACAGAAACAGTTTACAGTGTAGTAGAAGTAGAAGAAAATATGTTAAAAGAAGATATTAAAGAAATCAGTAGTGATGATATAGAAACACCTTTTGTTACAGATTTACTGGAAAAAGAAAACCCTAGATACAGAAATACGAAAGAAATGTTAGACTTGATAGATGAATTAGATCTTACAGATAATGAAATAGGAGGATATGTAGAAATATAGACAACAGAATATGAACATAACTGGACACATGAGTCAGGATCAGATGATCATCCATGTAAATATTGTTCTGGATACCCTCATATTACAGTTAGGTTTAGATGTAAAAAAATGCCAATATGAAAGTTGTAAAAAATGTTTGGACTTAAAAGAGAAAAATATGAGTTACAAAAAATCAGTAGTTACAATAGATGCAATAGGAATTCATATTTACTAGAAACTAGGATATTGAGACTAGAAGAAAGAGTAGATAGGCTAGAAGAAATACAAAAGGATTACAAGGGAAAAAGTACATTAATACAGGAAGACAAAATTTCTCTAGAAGAAAATAAGGTAGAAGAAAAAGTAGTTAAAACCTACATAAATAAAGAAGTAGATGAAAAATTAGGATTACATATTACAAATATGACGATTAAGGTAAGATTTATAGTAGATACAGAAATTTTAGAAACAGAAGCCCTTATAGATACTGGATGTACAAATAATATTATAGACAAAAATATAGTACCAAAGGAATGGGTTATAGAGATACCAAGAAAAAAGTGCATAAAAGCTGAACAGATGGATGAAAAACTTTTTGAGTACTGTGAGATACTTATAGATTATTCCATAGAAGTAGAAACTGAAGATGGATGGAATTACAGATTTTGAAGTTCTAGAACTTATGTAAGAGACATGACCTTACGAAAACACGTTGTATACTAAGATTACAGTTTATTGTAAATGATAGATTAAGAATGATAATTACTAGAAAAGTAGTTACTTTTTTAACAGGAGAAACACCCAGGCTTACAGATAATTGTAAATGTGATGAGATAAGAAACTGTAAAGTAAAGAAAACAAAAATAAAAAAGGAAGAAAATAAAAAGAGGGAAAATAAATTGGAAGAATATGTAGATGAAGACTTATTTACAGTATTTTTAGAAAATTATGATAAATTAGAAATAGAAACTAAATGTATAAATTATAGTTTCATTTACAATTTGATAAAAACAAGACGAACAAAAAAGATACAATTTTGAGTAAATTAAAAAAAAAAAATAATTGGAAATAATCCAACAAAGTTTTTGGATAGGAATAGAATAGAGTGTGAATTAAAAATAATAAATCTAGATATAGAAATAAAAGCTAAACAGATAGTATGTGATAATATAGATAGAGAAGAATTTAAAATACATATTAATGATTTACTAAAGTTAGGAGTCATAAGAATGTCAGAAAGTCCACACAGAACTCCAGCTTTCATAGTCAAAAAACATAGTGAAATAGTTAAAGGTAAGAGTAGAAAGGTAATACATTACAGAAAGTTAAATAATAATAATGAAATAGACGCTTAAAATATACCAGATAAAACGGATTTACTAAACAAAATACAGGATTGTAATATCTTTAGTAAATTCGATTGTAAATCAGGATTTTGGCAAATAAAAATGAAAAAAGGATCCCATACCTTAGATAGCCTTTACCTGTCCTTTGGGGCACTTTGAATGGCTAGTCATGCCTTTTGGACTAAAAAATGGACCAACGATTTTCCAAAGAAAGATGGAATCAATTTTGGCAAATATCATTTTATTTGTGTATATATATATGACATTTTGGTTTTTTCAAAAAATGAGAAAGAGCATACTGCCCATTTAAAAAAAAATACTTATAGAATTCCAAAATAATTGAATAATCGTTAGCCAAAAAAAATACTATTTTACAAAAAAAATATAGAATTTTTAGGCGTAGAAATAGGAAATGGGAAAACAAAACTACATCAACATATAGCTAAAAAGGTTTTAGAATTTACAGAAACAATTATAAGAAAACAAATTACAACAATTTTTTGGACTTGTTAATTATGCCGGACCTTTCATTAAAAACTTAAGAAAATACACTAAGTTACTTTACAAGAAGACTCATACTTTTACAAAGTTAGATAATACAGAATTAAAATTAATATAAGAAATAAAGCTACTAGTCAAAAAACTACCAGAGTTAAAATTACCCTTAGATATAGACTTTTTAATTGTAGAAACAGATGGTTGTGAAGAATGATAGGGAGCTGTTTTAATTAGAAAACCCCATAAGTACTCTTTAAAGAAAGATGAAGAAATATGTAGATACAATAGTGGAAAGTTTAAAGAAAAAGGACTTAAAAGTATATATATGGAATTAATGGCAGTTATCTATGGTTTAAATTCCTTTAGATTATTTTTACTAAATAAAAAAGATACTGGTCAGAACAGATTGTGAAGCTATAGTAAAATTCTATAAAAAGAAAAATGAAAAAAGCATGTCATAAAAAAGATGGATCAAATTTACTGATTTACTAGTTAATAGAGGATATAATGTTAATCTTGAACATATAAAAGGAAAAGATAATGATCTAGCTGATCTTCTGAGCAGGTACATCAACAATGGATAACAGGTACAAGACTCTCAGAGACTTATAGAAAGAAAAGGAATTACAGACACTACAATATGGCCAATCCTCCCAGATAGGCCAGTCCTCTCAGTTTTTATCTCAAACCTCACAATTCTCTTCTGAAAATCTCTTTTCCTTACAAACCACCTTTTCCTACAATGCTTGCACCTTTCCAAAAGAAAATAAGACCTACTAGAAATGAGTTAATGAAAAATTACTTCCCTCCAATTGGAAAAATGATGTTTGGAGATGTTAATTACTCGTACCGACCAAAACCCAGAAAACACACAAGCTTTTAGACATTCCAAGGTTGATGATACAAAAATTATAGTTGAACAAAAAACACTTATAGATGTTGTTTGGGCATTACAAACCCTAGATAAAAACAAAGTAAGAGTGTGCTTGGCATTACTTAATTACATGAGAAACATAAATATGAATCACAAACCCATGCTGGAATTACTAGAACATGTACACATGACAAGAAATAAAAATGTAAATATTTACTGTTATGCTGTTATAAGGGGATTCAATCCTGGAATTTATAAAACTTGGACTTATGCAAAGGCTCAAATTGAAAACTACATTGGACCAGTTTGGTGAGGATGTTTTTCCTTACAACAAGTTATTGAGTTACTAGAAACTGAACTTGGACATGGTGATTTTGGAGTTGAACATTGTTTAGCTTCAGAATTCAAAATAGCAAGAGATACTGAGTTACTTGTAAACCCCCAAATTTTCGGAATTAGTTTAGCATAAAACCCTAAACCGGAAGTCAAACGGAACCCTAAAGGTCAACAAAACCCTAGTTTACCGTAACCATTTAAATCCGGCATTGCCGTTTTCTTTGGCCCTGGAAAACGAAGTTGGGATGATTAGCTAGAATGGTTCGTAATAACCATAGGTTTTATAAAAATATCAGTTTCGCAAATTTCGGGTGTCCTTTGAACCCGATCGGACACGGTTAAAACCGTGTCCGGGAGCCCGGAATAGTAAAAATATTTCGAATACACCGTTAGACTTGTAAAAATATAAGGTTTTCAAAAATATCAATTTCAAAATTTTTCGGTAGCTAAAAATAACAGATATAGCTATTATACGCGTATTTTCTTACTACCGGTACTTTATTAGTCATATCTATCTTACATTACACTATTCATTACTATTCTACACTATTCTTTTATCTCAACTTTTTCTTACACCTATTCTTACACTCTACATAACCTATAAACTTAACTTTTTACCTTTCCCATAATTTTATTTCACATCTACCTTACACATTACATCTTTCATTTATCAAAAGTAAAATAAATAAATAAATCACTCCCCCTCTAATCCCCACCCCCCCACCATGTGCCCTTAATTTGTTTCAATTTTTTATTTATTTTAATCACACAAAAATCACTCCACAATTTCCTATAAATACCCCCCTTCTCTTTCATTTCTTTCACACATTCACTACCCACAAATTCATACCAAAACTCTTTCAAAATCTCCTCTCAAAACTCTCTCAAAATAATTCCACAACAACTTCCACCAACAACAAAAACCCATAACCACATGACCATACCAAAATCTCCTTTAGGTAACCACCTTCTTTTAATTTCTTCTTCTTCATGTCATGTAACTTTACATGACCATAGTGTGAGTTTCCAAAGACTACAAGTCATAGAAACTACATTATGTTCATGTATTGTTCTTGTTCATGAAAAATCTATTATGTTCTTGTTATTATTTTGTTCATATTATTACTATATCTAAATATTATTATCTATATATATATACATATTCTTTAAGAGCATATAAGCTCACTTGCAATTTATTTATTTCATGCAAAGCAATTTATTTATTTATTCCATTGCAATTTATTTATTTATTCATTGTTAAATTAAGACTAGTCTCTAGTCTTAGACTTGTCCTCATCAAGTCAAAACAAGTTTTTTTTCTTTCATTTTATTTTGTTTTGGGACTAGTCTACTTCTTAGTCCCGGGAGCCTTGAAAAAGCTAAGACTCCAATACTTGACTTTATTATTTATGTTTTTGATGTTATTTTGTTTACTATTATTCTGATAATCATGTTCATTTAGATTGTTGTCCAAAAAAAAAATTTTTCTAAAAATAATTAAACAAAAGAAGAATTTTGTCACTTAGAAATAAGTTTATGAAAAGTATAAAATCTATGAGATAACAAAAATAAACTTATTTCCTCTCAAGTTACAAAAAGAACTCACTATAATTTTAGAAACTACTTTTACTTTAAAAAAGCTACTTAAACCTTTATTATTCCACTTTGTTTTTCAAAAGAAAATATTGTTGATACAAAAATGGTTCTTTTTATGAAAAAGATAAACAAGATGAATGGCTAAGGAATTTTCAAGTAAAGACCTTCACGAATAGGCAAAGAAAATCTATGGTTTGAAAACAAAAATAAAATTTCTTTTCAAGTTACAAGAAGAAACCACTAAAATTTTAGAAACTACTTTACTATAAAAAGTTCTTAAGTCACATATTGCTCCACTTTGTTTTATCAAGAAAATAAACTTTTATGAATAGATGATTTCTATGAAAAACATAAGGCATGAGAAAGGAATGAGAAGTTTTCGAATAAAGATTTCTGTAAACAAATAGACAAAGAAATTGGTGCAAGAAAACTAAATAGGAAGAATAATGCATTTTCTAAAATAAGAAAATTTATTTTCAAAAGTTACTTAGGAAAAGTAATAATACCAACATAAAGCATTTTTGGAAAACAAGAGGAAACAAAGTATTTGTAAAGACCCGACCTGCTAATCCTTAAGACTTAGCAAGTTAAGTCCCCAACCACATATAATACTTTCGTATTATATGGAAGGTTGTCCTAATCTACAGTTATGTGAATTGTTTGTTTAAAACTACTAAAACTTGTTATAAAAGCTTTTACAAAAGGATTACTCACTTGAGTAATTTATTTACATAAAATAGTTTAAGGAAATATTTACATCCTTGTGTCCAGCATAGGACACAACAAAATATACATAAGTCTTACAAAATGAAGAAAATAGACTTTACGTCTTTTAATACAACCCAGGCTTAACTAACAAGCCTCTATTCCAAAATACAAAATACATTTGTTAAACGAACACATGAAATAAAACTTTCTTCAAAAACTTCTCGCCACAGGGTCCTACTCATCCAACTCATCCATAAACTTCTCCTAATCTGACCCGAATTCCATATCATCATAACAATCATCATCAACACCTGAAAATAGCAAAAGTGAGCTAGAGGCCCAGTACACAGCAACACAAACAAAAGCGAAGCCATACACACCTATACTAATGCAATGCAAAAACAATTGCTTCATTTATCTTTCTTTAATATTTCTTAAACAAATCAACACTGGAGTATTCAAACTCCGGGACAAGCTGAGGATATCTGGGGGTCCTGAGTAATGCTCACAACGCTCAGGGGTTGATATAGGTAGCCCGAATACCTATATCTCCTAGATAACGTTACATTGCAAATAATAATCTCATCCAGGTTATATAGCCGTTACTCAGCTTCACTTAACTCAATCCATAATATAAAGCAATTCACATGCTCCCATAAACACTGAATTAGATTATATTATTTCCTCTCAAGAGTAAGTAAATGTTGCTCAGTTATACATTCCTATCGATTATCCGCCGAGCCTAGTCATTGCATCATGACTATTGGCCTAAGCGTCTACACTAACCTATCATTGCATCATGATAAGTTACCGCTCCTCGGACCGGATTTAACGGTGAAAACACAAGCAAATCAAGCAATACTTAAGTCATTTAGAACTTATATCAAATTTAAGTATGCCTATCCTAACAAGCATACAAGCAAGTTACTGCGTACCTGTATTAGCTTGGGAATTAATGGGGGTGGCCAAGCGAGGATCAATAACTGTTCAACAAGAATTATCACAATTCACACTTAGTTTAAACTCATTTCAACTAATCTCATACATAACCATACAAATACATTCAAATAAGTTATCACAAGATCCTAAAACAAGTAAAGATAATCAATAATTTATTAAATCATACAAATATCCTTAAATCATGCTTAATTATATTACTCGATCATCATTACATATCAAATATCATTAATTTATTTCATTTTAACTCAAAAAGATTCATTTCATAAGTTGAAACACATTTAGTAAACCAATATAAGCTTTTAACATTGTTTTGGAAAGAGTAGCATCGGGAAAGAATCAAAATTTAAGCATTGTTAAGTTTA
Source organism: Combretum micranthum (assembly GCA_024138025.1). NCBI lineage: Eukaryota > Viridiplantae > Streptophyta > Magnoliopsida > Myrtales > Combretaceae > Combretum > Combretum micranthum. The sequence goes on along the minus strand of JAMXBD010003663.1, from coordinate 776 downwards.
AAATTTGTGAAAACTTAAAACATAAAAGTTGTAGATCTCTTTTTTATCTTTCCAACGCAACTTGAATCACCTCAATCGGAGGTCGGGTGAAAAAGTTATAACTGAAATACAAAAACTCGTTGGGCTGGAAAAAGTGGGCAGTAAGGGACACGGCCTGTCGATTGACAACACATAAAGACACGCCCTGTCGATTCCAGAAATGCTTTTTTTCCAAGTTACGAATTTTTGAAAACTAACTTCTTAAATCCCATTTTTGCACTTTCAAAACTTCTTTAATCATATTTTCAACTTCTTTTCCAACTCAAAGACAAATCTAACACAATCAAACTCATCTCAACACACTATTCATCATCTTCTTCCCAAATTCAACAACACCCATACTTCTTGCTACACATAAAACATATACTATAAGTTCTTGTATCCTTAATATACTACTTAAACTACCATTAACATATAGAACACATCATTTCTCATATTTAGCATAAGCACCCTATTATCAAGAAATCACATATATGCATAAGATTAAGACATGAAAGACAAACTCACCAATAGAACTTTAGGCTTTAGTTTAATGGTCCTCTAGCAATCTTTTGGTGGTAAAAGTGATGGAAAATGAAGGGCTTAATCTTATACTACCTTGGAGGAGCTTTTGAGAGGGTTAAGAGGTGTTTTGAAGCTTGGAGAAATGGTTTGGCTAAGGTCTGAAATTTTGCCCGAAAATTTAAGTTTGAAGAGTAGATATTATCTACTTGTTTGACTTTTAAGGCATGTGTAAT